>ML813393.1:121029-139603 GCA_009831015.1 Picea engelmannii | reverse complement strand
CCAATGATTTGGGTTCCCAAAGGCAAACCTCATGTTGAATGTTATCCTTTAAAGTTCCTATGAATACATCAATCAAGTGCTCATCTAGAATATCAGTTACCTTTATATTCAATCTTTGGAAGTTCTCAATGTGCTCAGTAACTGAACCATTTTGCTTGAGATTTATCAATTGGCTAAAGAAAGTATTGCTCCGTGTATCCTCATAGTGTGCTATCATTTCTTCCGTGAAAATTGTCCAAGTGACGAGTGATTTGCGAGAACAAAGCCATCGATACCATACAAATTGATTAGGTTCTAAATATAAAGAGGCAATTCATACCTTTTGTGTATGTGGCACATTATGGAGATCAAAGAATTACTCCATCTGAAGTATCCATGTGATTGGGTCCTTGCTATCAAACTTCCTCATATCAATCTTAGGAACGTGGTTGGTCTTCAAACAAAAGTTGGAGTTTCTCCATTCTTGATTCACCTTCCTTGTGTCCTCATCATGAATTTCATGGGATGCATTTTCACTTTCAGGTGTCTTCTCTGTTACGAAATTTTTCAATACTTCCATGATATCCCCTTTTAAACCCTCCATCATCTCTTGTAGTTCATCTTTTGTTACTATCTTCTTTTGTAAATCATTTATGTCCCTACAATTTTTTTCACCTTCATCAAGAGTCCAAGTAGGATTTTCTGGAGGCTTATTTGATGTAGAAGTTCCCTTTTTGGGTGGCATGTTGGCCAAGTATCACGTTTGAACCTTGATTTTGAGGTGGTTCTGCTAGACAATATTTGTTATGTTGTATCTCCCAAGTTTCGACCCTTCTGGGTATGAAACTTTCTTTTTTGTAGTTCTATGATATTTCTTCTCTTCAATGCCATAGGTCTGATAAAAATTGGATGTGCCAAGTGGAATTTATGGTAACTTCCCCACAACTTGCCGATTTTTTGCCTTTCCAGGAGATCTCACTTGTATAGCATGCCCTGCACAAAATAATTGATATAAAATTCTAAAACTCACACCATAAATACTAAATACTATCAACAATCCAATGAAACTAGTACCACTCAATTTGGATACTCTAGGAAGAAGTTATGATTGTTTTACCTGGAACACCTTCTTGATACTAGTCAATAGGACTGGTCAAATACCCTATCTTACACAAGGTGTATCTACAAATTTAAGATGACACAGAAGATAAAAATTTTACCACAGATACCTTACTAATTTCTGTAAATATATTTCATATTTTAGGGTCTGAAACATTACAAAAAAGGTTTTATAGCGAAAATTCCACAATGACTCAGTTCAGGATGATTCCAGAACCCTATCTTGTACAGGCTCTATCTCCGAAAGTATAAGGCCTCAGGAGATGAATTTTGAACCCAACGTACCTTGATCCATCTACTAAATATCCTTCAAGCCATTCCTTTGGAAACGTTGTAGAAAAAGAGTTATAGTAAAAATTCCAAGTTGTCTCAAATGTAGTAGTGAAACCCCAAGACCTTGAGCTCGGATACCATATGTTAAGAACCAAATATCAATATAGCATAGAAAAACCTCAGAAAAAGTAATCAACGCCTTGAAAAAGAGATAATTTTAGATAATACGCCTCTTTGAGGGGTCAACCTCCTTTTACCCCACCTAAATGTTCAAGTACAAGATGATTCAAAATGAAAATGTCTCCTTCGTATATATAGGAGACTAGGAGGTATAATTACAACTAATGGCCTAAAGATGACATAAATAAATTAACATTAGTAATATAATATGCCCCAATTAAGGGGTAATGAGCCAATATTAGGGGTTAACATATTTATTTAAGGGACCTAGAGGAAAAAATTTACAATTCTTGAAGCTAAGACTCAATATGTTGTTTCATGAGAAAAACATCTTGAAGATACAATAGATTGGTTGGATCTAGAAAGGATAATGTTCAAAAATTCAGATAGTGACAGTGACACAGAAGATGGACATACGCACAATAGGAGAGTGTTTAGAGAAGTCCATATTGCGAACTTGTTTAAGAAGAAATACGGGGAGGAGTGTTTCTACAGTCGAGAAGAAGAAGATTTGATGGATGAAGAACATTCAAAACCCATTGGGACAGAGGAAGGACAAGATGAAGAGATTCACCGAGGAGGACCTGAAGGCTTAGAAACCACATAGACCAGTGAAGTAAGTACTATTATCCTTCTTGTTGATTCAGTATTAAGAAACCAGAGTAATCCCAGTCACCAGAGCGTCCAGAGAACTGTCCCTAGAAGCCCACCACATATTCAATTAGGAACATTAATAAGATCTATGGTAGATGAGATGAGACTTCCTATATTTAGGGGATATGGATCTAAATATCCTAACCTACATTGATTCCTCTATGAAGTTGTATGGAATATTAAAAATGTCACAAACAAAGCTATCAAAAGAACCCAGTTCAGTACAACTCTCATAGATCACGCACTGAGTTGGTACATGAATCAGATCAAGAATGTGTTGATTGTAGAGTTCAAGAAACCCAAGTCGAAGTCAAAATGTATCACAGAGTTGAAAGAGATCAAGCAGAAGGTGGTTGAACCTATGTGGGAATTCGATCATAGATTCAAAACCTTGACAGGCTGATTAACGTTTTAGATCCCAGATGAACAAAACAAAGAATGGTTCATTGCTTCCCTCTTACCACACATCAGAGTTCCCCTAATGTAACAGAATATTTCTTTTCATGCTGAGGCATTGGATATCACCATGAAGCTTGAATCATCCCCTATGGGAGAATCCAGCTCAAGTATGAGTCAGATCCAGAGTCAGCTAACTAGTTTGTCTCTACAGGTCGAAGATATGAAGAAAGACAACGGAAAAGACAAAAGAGAAGACATATGGTTTGTCATATGCAGATCAAAATTTCATGACAAGGAACACTTTCCTTTATTCAATGAATATTTGTCTTCTGGAGCTTTGATCCCCTTGAAAAAAGTCACCTTACCTTGGTGCGAGGTATGCAGAAAAAGACATCATACCGATGAGTGTTACTACATGTAAAAGTATGTTCAGACACCTAAAAATTTGTACTGTACATTTTGTAAGTATGTAGGGCATGATGATAGGGATTATAGGGCTTATGATATCATGCATGAAAGGTCAAGAGACATATATAATATCCAAGGAGAAGTACAAAAAGAAGGAAACACTATGCAGTATAACTTTCATGAGAGAGGAAACTTCAACCCTCGCAGTGGATTTAGAGGAAGACGATGAGGAGGAGGAATGAGTCGAGGTTGAGGATAGATCATCTATTATAAATGCACACAAGTAGGGCACCTTGCAAGGTATTTTCATAACCCTTGTACCACTTCCAGCTACTGCAACTTGTTTGATCATGTTATAGAAGAATGTCCTGTGTTTTTAGCTAATCTTCAGGAAAGACTAGGACCTCAACAGAACCCGCAAGTGCAAATGGTATATTCTTAAACTCGTGGAGGAGACCCTAGAGTCACTGTTATAACCAGAGGAGGCATTGTTACAGGAGAAGAATGACTGATCCAAGGAAAGATTACAAAGATTCAGGAATAAAAAAAACTGCAAAGAAGACCCAAACCTTCGATGCAAAGAAAGAAAGACAAATATTTGAGGAAGCAAGAAAATAATTTACAGGAGACCAAGGTTCTTCATAAAATACAAGACTAGAAGTAAGAGAGTATGGAATGCCTCACGCATTTGATCAGTCTTCTTCGCCAAGAGAAGGAAAAGAGGTAAGCAAGCTCATGGAATTTTTACATACTTGTATTAAGTTGATTCAGGATGAAAGCATTGTACAAGAGTTACAAAATTTAATCAGACAATATGAGCTAGGAAAGATAGATCCCTTACTGAATAGGGAAGTACACCAAATTGGTAAAAAGAGAAGGAAAAATAAGGAATTACATCTGAATGCTCAAATAGGAGAGTATGAGATAGACTATGTGGTCCTCGACTTAAGGTCAGAGGTCAATATCATGACGAAGAAAACTTGGGCATAGATGGGAAAATCGAAGTTGATCTATTCCCCTATCAGGCTTAGGATGGCTAATCAACAAGTTGTCAGCCCATTTGGACGATTGGAGCATGTCCCTGTGGACATCGATGGAGTAAGAACATTTGCAGATTTTGAGGTAATTGAAATAGTTGATGACAGTTTCCCTTACCCCACGTTATTGGGAATTGACTGGGCCTTCAATAACTCTACTATTGTTGACTTAAAGAAGATATGTATGAGTTTTAAAGGTGATGGTCTTAGGTTCATTGCACCTTTAGATCCCGATGAAGGTCAGTGATACACATAACCCATCAGAGAAGAAGACTACGCATATGAACTAGAAAACATCTACAAGCTAACCTCCAGACAACAGGATTACATTAATCCTATAGTCGATGGGAATCTAAGCTGGTGAAGTGACAACACATGCTCATCAGACTCAGAAGAAGCACTGGAGAACTGGCAAAATAAGATGTATGAAGTATCTACAAGGCAATGTGCTATATTAACCAGAGAAGTTCGTTGGATTGGCACAACAGTAAGTAACCTACCCACCTTTCATGGTATGAATCCATTAGAATCCTTCCTATTAGACTTTGAAGCAAGTGTACCAACACAACATAGGTTGTTATAAATGGATGAGGCCTTGAAAGACACACCAACAAGATGGTGGGGGACACATAAAAGTAATATCACATACTGGATACAATGTCGTACTTTGATGATAGCACGGTTCTCGACACAAGAAGAAAGATGCAAAGTAATGTACACAGGTTGAAGCTTCCCAAAGGACCATGTACAAAGTAGTGAATAAGCCTTGAGCGATCTCCCTCGAGAACAATGGGTGCACAAATTCATTAACACACTGGACACTACACCTATCAAATGGTACCTTCAAGCGGAGCTGCGCCTCATCACTGCAGACTGGGAAGGTATGATTCAAAATTTTGTAACCACCTTTTTATTTGAAAGTGAATATCCCTAAGTAGACCAAGAATTACATATTGTGAGACATAAATCATTTGAAGAGACATCTAGCCTCCCTTTGGAACAAGAATAGGATGAATGGACTATGCCCCTCCAGAAACTGCAGAGATGTTACAACATCAACATTGATGCAGATGATGATCTGAGGAAGGTGAACATCGCAGAGACAGAAGGAAAAAGAGATGTGGAAGGACCAGGATTTGATCTACCATTTATTGGACAACCAATCAAGATTAAAAAACTCAATATTGGAACATAGGAGACACCGAAGCTTGCCAATGTCGGAGATTATTGGGATGCTTCTACCATTGACAATATTACTAAGTTACTGCATGAGTATCAGGACTTTTTTCCAACCAAATTCACTGATATGAAGGGCATTGAAGGGCCGATGGGAGAGATGAGGATTCCCTTAAATCCAGATGCTAGACCAGTCAAATAGAGACCTTACAGACTAAACCATAAATACAAGGAGAAAGTGAAGATTGAGCTTGACAGAATGCTGGAAGTAGGGATTATATAACCTATGGAAGAATCAGAGTGGATTATACCTATGGTGGTGAAAGACAAGAAGACATGCATGATCAATATTTGCGTAGATCTCAGGAATTTGAATGATGCCTGCTTACATGACCCCTTACCTACACCATTCACTGGAGAAGTGTTAGATAACGTGGGAGGCTAGGAAATATATTCTTTTACAAATATGGATGATACTGGAGCTGTTCAAGAGAGGCTTGCATAGTTGATCGAGCTGGAAGAAGACAGATTTATCATAGGATTCCATCAGCAAGTACAAAAGGAAAGAGAGAAGTCCTATCATGACAGGCACATCAAGAAGAAGACATTTAGACAAGCAGATCTAGTGTTGGTTTATGATGGCAATTTCATCAAGCATCCTGTAAATTTCAGAACACATGGGCTCAGGCCATACGAGATCGCCTATGTTACAGAAGGAGGACCTGCGCAACTGAAGATGTTGAATGGAGAATGGAAGGAATGATTAGTGAATGGGAGTCAGCTAAAGTTGTACTATGACAACCAGCTGCCTCACAACTCTTAGTAAAATCAAACAAAACAAGGGTCTAGGTACCAGGTGCAGTTGAAACTGGGTACCAGACACAGAAAAGACAATCTGCACAAGGAGGAACATGAGGCATAAAGCAGAAAGAAAAGTTTACACTATGTAGTCCCAAGTTAAAGTACAACAGAAGAGTCAGATCAAAGTGCCTCGAGACAAGTCACAGGTGAGTGTTGGGTGCATGTTGGCCCTTGGTTATGGAAGGAAGTGAAGAACAAGGAAGAAAAAGGAAAAAGCGAACTTCGTGGAAGGCACAGTAACTGATACTGGGTCGAAGTGAACAAAAGAGAAGAAAAGATGGAGTGAAGCCCGAGGAAGAAATTCATTGGATGAGGATACCAAGGATGACAGATAAGAAAGAAAGAAGGATCGTGGACAGGTCAACAAGCGGAAAAATCCACCATTGGATGCTTTGGAGCACCGCATGAGAAGGAAGGAAAGATAGGTTGGCAAAGCCCTGAAAACACGGGTCAAGTTAACCTAGGGTTTTGGACACCTATAGTTTTGGTAACTAGGGTTTTGAACACTTAGGTTTCGGCCTAAGGATGTCGGTGAATGATTGTAATGTATAAATAGAGGTCTAAAGAGCCTAGGTTGGGTTGGTGTTTTTGGGTTGGTACTTTGGGTTGATGTGTTGTTATTGTTACTGTTGATATTGAGTTGGTCGAGAGAAGAGTGTTGTGAGAGAGAGAAGTGTTGAGTAAAATATCCTTCTAGATTGTAATATATTCAGTTGGGTGTGAAGGTCAACCTTGCAGCTGGGTGCACAAGGAGGGGAGAGAAATATGGGAGAAGATAAGATCTGCTAGCGAAGAGTGAAAACAAGAACTGTATGAATCAATATAATATAGCACAGTTCTGTGGACGTAGCCCTAGAGAGAGGGTGAACCACGTATATTTTTTGTTGTGCATGATTGGTATTTTGTATTTGTCCTTCATATACTGTTAGTGCATTGCTAAGGTAGATCTGATAGATGCATGGAGTAGATCAAGCTAATAAGTGATATATGAATGTTGTGTTGTTCCTGTGTTAGATCCTTTTGATATTCCCCTTGTTTGTAGACATCTCTGTCCTGCAACCCCCTCATAGTTGCTTCGGGTGAGACTGCATTTGCTTCACAGGTGTTATCGAAAGGGGCAGTAGCTAGGGCTTGTTGGTGTGCTATTTGAGTTGAACCCTGGGTATGCCCCTGTGCCAACAATCACAATACTCTCAAAGGCACGCGATCGTTGAAACAATGATGGAAACATTGAATTTCCAAGAAGAAAATCAATAAGAAAGAACCGTGGAGTGATTTCATGTTTTTAACAACAGGTTCAAGCTTCGGTCACTTCTCATTTTCAAAAATGTCTACTGCATTTCTAGTCGTGTCAAGGTATAAATTGTTATCAAAAAATGAGCAAATCGATGGTTGGAAAGAAGGGATGATTTTAGGGGCTAAATTTCACTCATGGGCTAATTTTCCATGATTTTTCCAAAAACAAGATTCGCTATTTTAAAAATGATTCGCCCAAATTCTATAGGATAAAATTATTGTACCTTAAAAATCGCCAAACTTTTATAAAAACTATATAAAATGCTTAGAAATTTGAATATTTTTACAAAAATATCTCCAAACATTTATAGTTGAGATATGAAGGATTAGTAACATTCGCCAAGGTTTCTACATTTTAAAATAAATTTCCATCCTTAAAATCATCCCTGCTGGAAAGCTACCAACGTTGTTGGATATCACCTTTGTCTTATAGGGAAACTTCGATTATAGTAAATGAATTCCTTGTTCCATGCTGTATAAAGTTGACATTTGGATCTGTATGATGAATCAAACACAATATCATCTCGCAATTGTCTGGTGTCTAGCACAAAAGGCAACGACGTGGTTGAAGTGCAGTCACAGGATTTCATCGATGAAGGGAATATCTTACACCATATGAAGAAGCCAACAAATAAATAATGAATGTGCTCAGGAGGTTTGGCACACTAGTGATACAATTTTTTAGTGTTCTAGTGGAATCCCCATAAAAAGATGCTTGCAAAGATGGAATTTTTAGTCTATCAACATACGCGTCATCTTAAGTAAGTCGTGATAGGATCTTTTCCCACTTCTAGTTCGTAAGATGCATTCTATCAGTATTTTTGGAAATTTTTGTGTGATATGGATTACTCCTATTGTTGAGCATTGAACATAATCGATGCTAAAGGAAATGGGAGCTCAGGCAGTGGTTGATCTTCAAGTGTGCATTGTAGAACAATTATTATAGATGTTTGACGAGAGAATATGCAGTTTCATATTCAATGCATATGAGGAATTGAACTAACACCTGCTAGGGTAAAAATACCACTAAAGTCTCTATCTGTTGAAGATCCCCTCGCTCCAGGCACAACATAAAGGTGGTGTTATCGTCATCGGTACCAAACTTGATGGCTATATTGGATAAAGACAAATCCAAAACTGGACGAAAGCCTAGTTATTTACAATAAAACTAGGATGAGCTTTATATCCCGCAGCCTCAGAGGGAACTCTTTATTTGTTGTGATAACCATTGGTGCAACAAATTTTATTGTTTCTTACACAGGAAGTTAATAAATAGTAATGTACTCTACACAGGATCCAAAGACGACATGAAGAGTCGAGTAAAACATGTGGATTAAAATATTTCCATTAAATTTTATTTTAAAATATTTAAAAAGCTATCAATTCTAGTCGTTTATCCTTTAGTTCATTGAACCAAAACTGATCTAACTACTCAAACCGTTCACCCAATGCCATAAAGGAAGTAGTGCACAACCTTCCAAGAGGAGAAAAAAAGTTAGGAGAGGAAATCTTTAGGAGAAAACTCTAACAGAAGTATGCTTGGAGCAATGAGGTTTTATTTTTAATTTATCATCCATCCTCTACTTTCAGTAGAGATTGACAGGATTGCTGGTAGCAGGGGGTCTTGCGAAGCAAGCGAATGGATGAAGCGAGGTTCATATTTGCTGGTTTTATATAAGGTGAACTTCTTTCTTGTCATTTTGTTGTGTCTAAGCCTGGTTTTTCAGCGCTAATGAGTTTCTCATATGCAGTTCCTCGCCTCGTTTTATCACCACCATCGCTCCATTCCATTTTGGCTCAAATTTATTATTTCTTTCACTCTTGGTCTTTCGATTGTAACCTTGTTCTAGAATGGATAAAGACCAAATACCTGGCCCAAATCTATGCAAGGATTTGTAATTTCTAGAACTCCATGAATTGTATCAAATATTGGCTTCCTCCACCTCTATTAATCCAACACTTTAAATTCAAAAAAAAATAAGGAACATACATTCAAATAAAATACTGAGCTATGATGACTCTAAGATTATGTACATAAACTTATCTCATTTTGCTTCATAGGTAAAAGCTTTGTTACTTTGTTTTTCCCAATTGTTTGACTTTTCATTCGTAGTTTCTCATATTTTTACTTAAAACAAATTAAATGTTAACTCATCATACTATTTTATAAATAATTTTGATGGTTAGTCAATTTCTTGTTTAATAAGTTCTTATTTTAATTAATCTTTTTATCACTAACTTCCCCTTTCTTTTAGTTTTGTTTTAGTTGCTTCTTAATAATAGATATAAAAAAATAAAAAAAAAGTTTACTTTTTTTTTATAAATTTTATTATTTGCATTTTCTTTAGTTCTTTAAATTCTTTTAGGATTCAGTTTTGTTATTATAAAAGTACAAAATTCATAAATCGAAATCAAATATTGTTAAAAGGTAAAAAAAAATACAAGGCGAAGAGATTCATGCTTGGATTGTAGATTAGATGAGATTTAACATAGAGTTTAATGTGTCTTCATGGTTGGGGCTTGAAGCTTAGGGTGACATTCTCGTCTCTTCTCGCCTAGCCCTACGGGAGGTTGAAATGTTGGTGTTAGGGACTCTCTAGTCCTTCGACGTCAACACGTGGGATCCAACAAATTTGAATATGAAGTAGAATCAGTCAACTTCTTCAGAGTTTTCATCATAGGTGTAGTCATGGACTTGTGGTTCATTATATTGAATCTCATCAATATCCCCTGAATAAGGAATATCTCATCTAATCTTGTCACACTGCTAATCCTAAGAGTACATCTGATGATGATCCTCCATCTCAAACTCTAAGTCCAACTCCCTCTGTCACCAGAGTAAGTCCTATTGTCCAGTCTTCCTCAATAGCTTCTCCCTCTGTGACTGAGACAAAATTGATATCTAGTCCTCCTGACTGGTTTCCTCCTCTGTCACTCTAGAAACATCACATCTCCTAGAAGACTCTTGCCTCTTGAAGATTTTGTCTGGCCTCCTCAACTCATGACACTTGTATTTTAGTACTGTGATATGTATCTCTCCCACCTGGATCTGGGGAGGAAATCCCTTTGAATAATCAACTCTCCCCCGAGACAACTGAATCTCTCTGAGATCAAGCTCACTCTCAGTTTGTACATTCTTGGTTAAAACCAAGATCATAAAGTATCCATCGACATTGCAGTACCATGCTCCCTTTTAAACATGACTCCCTTCGATTCTGTGTAATATTTGAGCCATATGTTCCCTCTGCATATTTTGAAGTCTAATATCCAATGAACTATCTCAAGATTCAGGTTGTAACTTCCAATCTTTTTATTAATAAAAGAGAAACTTCTTGTCCCAGATCTTTATGTCTTTATGTTTATATTTATAAATGGTTTACATGAGTATCTAACTCCTTATATGATCTTGGTAGTTATGCATATGTTGTCATATTGTGTTCCTTAAATTTGTATCAGGACAACATTGGGAGGAGGCCTGCAATCTAAGAACGAACTACAACATGAATGGATGTACTAAAGATAGAAGGACTTAAGGTACATACCTTGATCCTCTCTCCCTTCCCTAAATTATCATTAGGTATTGTTGGATTTGAGTAGAATAGAAGAATTTATGTCTTTTAATGTGTCAAGGCTCTACCTAGTTACTAGACCCGGATTAGGGGGATTTTTCCCCATAATAGAATTGGAAACTCCACTAGGGAAGCTATCTAGGGTCTTGTTAGGAGATTATTTTTAGTTTGAATTTCTGTTTTTTTCTATGCTTTCTGAGTTTGTAAGAGTTTGTAGACACATTCTAGGTGTTTACCAAATTTCCTAACCTAGATGGTCCCACTGAATCTTTTCTCTTTTTGAGATTATTCAATCACATACATGCCCTGTTTTATATCTAACACATATACACCCACACTCTGAATTCAATACAGCACGTGGACATACTCATTCTTTCATGTGCATAGTACATGTGTCTGTTATTTTGAGGAGGTTTTTAAAAGAAATTTCTTTTCCCCCAAAAACTTTTGGGTCCTCAAGAACTCTTGAATTCCATAAACATATGTTAACTCTTGTGGGACAAGTTTTTAAGTCTTAGATTGCTTATGCAATTGTAAATAAATCCTTTTTGTTTAGTTTTCTTTGCCTCTTTCTGTGTTTTTTCAAGGTTGAAGGTGTACTTTTAATCTTTAGGTTCTCCTTTGGATTTTGGTGAATCCCTGCTTCTTGGAAGTGGTTTAGGACCTAAGTCAGTCTTTGCTTTGTTCTCCTTATCTCTTGTTATGCTTTGAAAAGAAAAAAAATAAGTTGTTTGTTATTTTCATTTCACAAGCATATCAAATTTTATGTTTTTGTAGTTTCTTAATTGCATTCACATGTTTTTTTGGTTATGATAACTTAGGTTGTGTTTATAAAAAAAAATAAGTTCTCACCTAAACTTCCTTGATACTTTATCTTAGAAAAGGCTTGAGTAGTTTCATTTCATTTGAAACAAAACAACATAATAGGATAGGTTGTGCATAGGATCTTGGTTTTCTTTTTGAAAAGTTTGCATTTTAAGAGAAAAGAGCCAAATATTCATTTGTAAGATGTAGCTTTCTTTCATTTTCATTTAAATCACAATGTTCTAAAATATCTATATTTCTCCTATTTCCATCTCTAAAATAACATCATTTGTTTCACCACCGCACCCCTGAGTAATCAAGCCACTAAAATTAACACTTAATGTTAAAATCAATTAGACTTTTTTGTTTACAAGGTACACCAGTTAGACTAGGATTTAGGGCCTTGGATTAGGTGTAGATAGAAAAATCTTCAAGGCCATTAAAATAAACTTAAGAGTCTGATATAGGGAGTGTTGAAGTCTAGTGTCTTAAAAGTTAGTCGGGACCCCCCACTAACACAGGGGATAAACACAAGGTCGCGTGAGGAAAGGTCGATGAGATAACCCCTCCAAAGCCAGACCAAGTGTAGTGGGGATCGTATTTGAGGGTCATTCTTGGGATTTTACTGACTGCATTTGACTACAGATCTTCATGGACCTGGAATCCATTCAGGATCCTCAGTTTTCTTCTAGCCCATTTTTCTTTGGTACCCTTGAAAGGCTTTAGACACATCTATCTTTCTCATACGATCAACTTGATTATCAAATGTACCCTCCTCGTGATTGACTGCAAGTTGGAAACTTAGTGTCCTTTTATAGGGAATCACACAGGTGATTGTGGGGGTATACCATTATACCTAGGATAGATGTCAGACCACGCTTTACATAGTATACATGGAGGGTTTTTTATTTTTTGAGTTACACTTGCACTAGTAAGTTTATTTAGTGTTGGTTGGCATAACTGTTCTTCCTGCCATTCTATCGATTGCTTGATTTATCTTTAGGGACTTTGTAGTATGTTCTATGTTCTTCTCCCTAGATTTACCATAGAGTGTCGGTTGATAATTTCACAAAAAGGAATATAAAAAAATCTATTGTCCGCGCAGGCTCTAGGGCCTCCCACCGATAACTTTGGATCCACCCCCACCACCACAAAGGTGAAGATTAGATCAAGAAGGTTATTTCGAAGCTACAAGGCCATAAGAAATTGTGCTCAATCTTGTTCCTATAGGATACACTCTTACATAAGAGGTAAATAGAATCTCATAACTCAAGGACAAAGGCTTTGTTGGGCCCTCAAACTCTTCGTTAACTGACCTCTCAATGCCATTTCTCGTTCAGATAGTCCCTCCTGAGGTGACTACTTTTGATCGTCATTTTGTCAGGCGAATGGACATATAATAAAATGATGTTTCCTCTACTAGGAGTCCTCATACTCCCATCCTGACCATAGGTAGAGTGGGTGTCATGCCCCCTTCCCCTCCCTCCCCTACAAGGAATACCTCTAGTCAGAAACCTACCACTTCTGGCAGTGGCACAATTCCTTCTACGACTTCAACCATTGTTCATACTTCAACAGTAAAGAACACTCTGCATGTCCTTTCTCATATGGGATGTTGAGTTTCGACATAAGTTCAACTTTAATCTATTCCACTTTGGAAACTACTGGTCTAGGGGAAGGGATTTCTACTACTCCCTTGCAAGGATATCTCGGGAGAACCTATGCTCTGTACAATGATGTCCCTTATGGTGGGGTTCATATTCCCCCTCCTTCCCCCTAACTTGGAGGTTCGTTTCAGTAACCATCCAGGATCAATTCTAGTTTTATCCTGTTTAGTGGAGGGAGTGAAAGCCCCTAGACCTATACAAATCTGGTTGGGTGCATGGAGTTCTCTTTATTTCACACTTTTGGGAATAACTCCTTCTCTTCATCTGGGTTTTCGTTAGAGGGAAACCCATTTCTCAATTAATCCAACACTATGCAAGGTTTTATACCTTCATAAGGATTGATGATATGAACCACTTCCTTTCAAGGTATTGGAAATTTAGGGTAGGGTTCTATACCTCTTCAAGGGATGTCGATCGGGGAAAACCCCTCCCACGTCCAGTGGAAGCTCAGGCAAGGTTCATTTCCTATACCATGGGGATTGGCTGGGGGAAACCTCAACCAAGTGTTTTGGAATACCATGCAGGAGGAAATCCCCACTCAAGGTATGTCATCAAACTATTTGAATCCATCTACAATGCAGACTAGTGCCCATGTCCCTTACACTAGCCAAGGAAACCCTAATTTCTACTAGAGTATTGGTCAGCAGGAAAACTTTTCCTAGCAGCCTGGTACAAACCAATATCTAGGTTCCTCTTTTCTTTTAACTCTGCCACAACCCAGGTTACCATTTCTATCAAATCTTCATTTTCTAGACTTGTAAATTTTGTTAAATGATCCTATCTTTCATGATCCACATTGGCCTCCTATTCCAACTAAATATCCATAAGATATTTCAAAATTTGAAGGAAAACCAGGAGAATATCTAGGCGATCATGTTACAACTTTTCACTTGTGGTGCTCCTCCAATTCGTTGAACAATAACTCTATTAAGTTGCGACGGTTTCAATTCACTCTCATAGGGGGTGCCATGAAGTGGTATATTGAACTTGATTGCTCAAAGTATAGTTACTTTAATGATCTGGAGATGGTTTTCTTGAACCATTTCCAGCTACCGGTGAGATATGATGTTGGAACTGAATTGCTATCCAACTTTGAGCAAACTAAGGTCGTTCATATATCTGATCATATTTGATAATGGCATCGCCATAAGATCTTGATTAAAGTAAAGGTACCTTCCACATTCTTTCTCGATTGGTTCCTGAAGTGTTTGGTGCCTTGTTTTTCTAAAGACGTCACAACTTCTAGAGTTTTTTCCAAAGAAGAGGATATAATGAGGGCTCAACAACTGGAATTTATTTATTCACAATCCGACATGATTTATGAGATTCTTCCTAATGCACCGTGGTCAAAATTTTACTTGATCAAACCAAATTCTGGGCCTCATGTCGATGGCATTGTGGGCTCAATAAAAACAAATCCCACAGAATAGTTGTCCAACCAAATGAAATAATTGTCGCTACAACAGACTGTGGCCAAAGAAACTTATAGTATGGATGCCCTCGCCACCCACACATCAGAAGTACACGGTGTGAAAACAACAAACCCCAAGGATATCCAACAGTTTGAAGGGAAACATATGGAAAAGGAGTAAAGGGTAAGGGGGATAATGATAAAAATGTTGCTAACAATATCGGTGAGGGAAAAAATGAGAAGAAAAAGGTTAATTTTCTATGTAATCTTTTCATGGATGACCACTTGACTCATCAATTCCCTCGGATCGAGGAAGCCCAAAATATTTTGGTACAACAACAACCTGATGTTTTAACTAACCCTTTTCCTCAAGGGATGAATATGGCACAATATTCCTCATCCACAATTTTGCTTGGGGGAAATTAGGGTTCCCCCATGCTTAATGCTAATACTAGATCCATAAAGGTATACATGATGAGATCCAATTCTCATATTCAGACCAAGGCTCATGATTACGAAATTCCTGAATCTGTTGAGACGGGAAAAGAAGCATCAAACCCATCACCTCCTCTTCATATTGAAAATACAATGGGAGAAACAACGACTCACATCCCCAAAGGTGTGTTTAATAAAGCTTCTCATAATCCAAATGCAAGGGATTCCCAAAAATATTATGTAGTTGAATATATTGCACAAACCCCTTGCACAATGTCTACTCTGGAAGTTCTCTAGAGTTTCCCCTCACAGAGAAAAAAATTATTGTTTCTTTGGGTGCAGCAGAGAGAGATAACTCAGGAACTATCATTATTTACCCTTCTAATCAAAAACCTTGTTTTCCTTACCACATCGCCCTCCATATAGTAGTGGTTTATTCCATGAAAATGTTGACCTGTAATATTTTTTGCACTGTGGTAGATGAGGGTGAATCAACTTGCATTATTTCATTGTCATGTTGGAAGGCTATTGGTCAACCTGAGTTGTCTCTGTCTCCTATATTGTTAACTGTGTTCAAAAAATGTTATTTTCAATCGCATGACATAGTACCCTCCTTCCCCATGCAATTGGAGGGAAAAACTGTGTGTGTTGAGATTGAAGTATTCGATGCACCTCTCGAATATAACATTTTGTTGGGACAAATTTGGAATTACAAAATGACAGTAGTTGTATCCTCCCTTTTTCATGTACTATGATTTCCTCATGAAGGTAGGATAGTAACCGTTGATCAATTGTCCTTTTCTCATCCGGACCCTTCATCGGGGGTGTTACGAGGAAAATCTCTCTATGGCTAGGGGAAAACCACAACAGATGGATATGACTGCATAAATCAACTCTATTCTCAAGTATTCTATATCAAAAAAAATATTCTAGCAAGACAAGATAAAAGGCCTACCTCATCTAAACGTTCGATGAAGTCCACCGTTGAGCACTCGACCCAAAGAAATACACCTGCAACTAGTCCTCGACAACCAAGCAATGCAAGCATATGGTGATAATATATGATGTTAGCACATTCAATATCATAATCCATTAACATTCATAACAAATACGCCCATGGAATAATAATTAAAATATTTGCAAGATATCAATTCGATGAGAAAAGAGTATTTCTATTAAGATATGATCAACATAAGTGATTAAGTTAAAAACTTTTGTGTCAGCATGGTTCGGAACCGAGAAACTAAGTTTCTTCCAGTTGCGCCTCCACCACTTCAATCCTCCACCAAAGGAAATTTCATGTAAGAGAGACAATGGAGTTATCACTCAATAAAGGAAGATCTTGGGGGATGAACACTGTGTTTAGACTTAAAGGATAAAGGGATGCAGACTCAATGTGAAGTGAATAATTCCTCCAGAGTAACTTTTCTCTCAAAGTTGAAATATTTTTCCATATCTTAGATTTGGCCCATTTATAGCCTTCAAGTGGAACTAAAGGGCCAAGTCTGAATGTTTCCAGTATATGGAAAGCCAAGGATCATTGATCTCCTTTCGTGACATGGAAACCCGACACTATTTTTCAATTTAGGGAACATTTCCCTATGTACATGGGTTGTAGTGGTGAAACTTGCATATACGCATGTTCTATAGTAGGCAAAGTGTGTATATGCAGAAAAATTATATTTTTATCTCTGGGATTTTCAAAAAGGGATTAAAAGTTTGCATGGGGAAATGGAAAAAGTCTTTCTGTGCAAGATTGCATGGGGTGAGGAAAATATTTCTATAACAGATGCCCCCTAATGTGTGAGGTCATAGGAGTATATACAATGGCCGAAATACATTATAAGAACCCAGAAGTGGAGTGATGGGGATCCAACTTGAAGAACTAGTTGCTCATTAAATTCTGTACTGACTTTGCATACATGGATGCCAATTTGAATCACACTGCAAATCCATGTGAAAATACACCAAAAAGCTATCTGTGGCCATGAATATGAAAATACAAATGCGGTTACATGCCAAAGGCTATCATAGTCACTAACAAGGACCAGTAGAACTAGTCTCAAAATCAATCTGAAGATATCTGTATACTATGGAGTAAAATTTGATCTTCCATGATCACTGAATTCACATAGGTATTGGTTCAATGAAAAGGAAGAAACAACTCAGGAAAGTTGCAGCCACGTATTGATGTCTTCAAGTCTTATACACAATCCACCAAAGGTGCAAGTCTACATCGTGTGAATAAAGGAGTTCACATCGAACACAATGAAACCTAGTTTGATTACCTGTCATTGGGGTATACCATTAAAAAATGTGAGACAACCTACTAATGATGAATGTAGGTATCAAGGCACCAAGTACATTCTTACAAGTGTGAATAAAGGATTCAGGGTCAAACACTTGAAGAATCCATCAATCGGGAGACATTGATGTATTCCCAACTGTTGATGGTGAGAGAACCTGCCACTAATGAATGCAAGCCTCTAGGTACTCATAGGAATCTAGGTATAATTTCCATAATAGATGATCCGAAGTTGATGGAAGGAGACCCGCTGAAAGGAGAGCATTAATGTATCTCTCGTCATTCAGCACGAGGTACAAAGTCGGAGCTTGATGATTTGGAGGAAATCGAATGAAGAACATGTCCACAAGCCAATGACCCCGTGCATATGATCCAGGTGGATATCAGTGGCCACCCACCTTTTCCAAATGTCTCAAAACAGTTTTCTAGCCATTTTAGCAATTTACTATTTTTAGTAGGTTTTAACTTCCGGGGCCATTTTGAGGGCCTAAATGAAGGTTTTTCGATATAGAGGTTCACAATGATATCCAAAGGCATTATTGAGCCCCCAAAATGAATCTCCTTGACGATACCTTTCCAACGAGCTATCACACACCTAAAACGAAGATCGTATGCAAAAGTTACGACCCCGGGAAGTTGATGCACCAACTTACCCAAATGGGGCCCACATGACTTTTGGCGCTTCATCTCCTAGGGTTAGGTTTTTGGATGTCTAGGACTTTTGTCATTTTCGATTATTGTAAAAAGGCCTCCAGAGCCTCATTGTAACCATATTCTTGTGAATGCTAGTAGCCGTCACATCTCTTCTCAGAGATAAGTTGCCACCATTCTAGCGAGTCTTTCACTCTGTATTTTTATAGTCTCTGTACATTTCTTTCATTAATAGAAATCATGTATTACTGTATCTCTGTGTTTATGGTTGCATCTATGATATATTTATGTTATATTACTGGATATACGCGATATCTCTGTGCATTTCTTTATTATATCTCCGCTCTCAT
>ML813393.1:48521-97226 GCA_009831015.1 Picea engelmannii | reverse complement strand
TCATTTGAATAAATGGGTCCCATTATTTTGGGATGAAGTGGCTCAATGCTCTTTTGAAGCATTGAAAAGTGTTGTGACCTATGCCCCTCTACTCAAACCCACTGATTATGGAAAATATTTCTTGTTATACTTGGTTGCAACAAAGTCCACCATCGGTATGGTATTAGTTCAGGAGGATGACATGCTCCAAGAACACGTTATCTACTACCTCAATCAAGCTTAGTCAGACCATAACTCAACTATACCCACATTGAGAAACTGGATTTGGAAGCTTTCCACGCTATCCAAAGGTTTTGTCATTATATTCTACTCTGTAATACCACCGTCGTAGTCGTTGTTAATTCTTTTCAATGTGTGGTGACACGATGAGTCATTGGTGGGAATATTAGTTGATGGATCATTATTCTTCAAGAATTCGATTCAGACTTTGTTTCATCGAAGTCTAAGAAATATTTTTTCTTTGTAGAATTGATATCGTAACTTCCGATTGAGAGTGGCAATGATTTTCCCGAAGATTCGTTGATAAATGAGGATCTCTTCCTTATTGTATCTTCTAACCCTTGGTATGGAGATATACTTGTGTATATTCAGACCTTGAAGTGTCCTTCCTCTGCTTCTCATGATGAGTGTTGATGGATATGCCATCAAGCCTAAAATTATCTTATCATCGATGACACTTTGTATCATCGAGGAGTTGACTATGTTCTCTGTTGTTTTCTGACTCATGAGGAAGCAAAGTTTGTGTTAAATGACTACCACACTAGAGCATGTGGTGGTCACTTGTCTCAGTTGGAAAAAACCCAGAAAAACTCTAAGTTGGACCCTTCTGGCCCTCGTTAATCAAAGAATGTATAGAAGTGGTTAAAAAGTGTCACTCGTGTTAGATATTCTCTTAGAAGATGCAGGCACACCCTACTCCTATGTTTTTGGTTATTGTTGTCGTTCCCTTTACTAAGTGGGGAATTAATTTCACTACATTCCACCCAAATTCTTTTGGGGGGAATCATTATATCATTATGGCACTATGCTACTTCACCAATTGGTTCAAATCCATGTTAATATTTAGTAATGATGGGGAAACTATGACACTCTTCATTTTCAAACAAATTGTATATAGGTTCAGTATACCGAAAAAGATTTTCATGGACCATGGCAATCATTTTAAAAATAAGATGATGGTTGATTTAACCTCAAGTCTAGGGTTTAATAAAGAAAATTTGTCACCCTATTATCCACAAGTGAATGTTCAAGTGGAGGTTGTCAATAAGTATCTTAAGACTATTATCCAATGGACAATCAATTTGACCAAGTCGAATTGGAATTTGATTTTATATTCCACACTTTGGGCATATCAAACTTTCGTTAAGACTACTACAAGATTCTCTCCTTTCCAACTTGTTTACGACATGGAGGTAGTCTCTCCTATAGAGTTTCATATTCCTTCTCTCTAGTTGGTAGTGGAACTACTTCCCAACACAACTATGCTTGAAGAGCAACTTATGGCAGTGTAGTTTATTGTAATGGAAGTGTAGTTTATTGTGTTTTTACATTGTCACAGATGTCCAGTGAATTTGTGGTTTATGTTGGGTTCGAGGATGTTGCTATTCGACACACTCAGAGGCTTTCTTCCGAAGCTTGGGTGATCTTCACGCATGTTGGTCAGTTGGTATCTTATGGAGGTTCTTGTCTAGGAGAAGTAACCAAATGTTTTCAAGTAGACTGTTGTAATAGAATTGCTACATGATGTTTTGTCACATGGTTTTTCTCACCTCCAGGTTCATCTAGATGCTCAACTGGTAGTGTCCCAGCTGAATGGAGTGTACCAAGTCCACAATCCCACCCTTCATTGATGATTCCTTAGGGTACGTCTCTTAGAACATGACTTTTATCATACCACTTATATTCATGTTCCTAGGCGATCTAATCAATTAAATGATACATTGGAAAATTATTTTTTGGATTGGAATATTTCACACACACAAATATAGAAGCATACACATACACACACATGTAAATATATTTTTACAAAATATATTTAATCCATAAGGAAAAAAGATATGTATATATATAACATGTCCAAAAAATGATGTAACGATACAAAATGTGGGATATAGGCCTCAAAAGTGTCAAGTATACATCATTGGGATTCATCCCTCAATACATAAGAGAGATACAAAAATGGGTTCTCTAGCACGCATGATGTCCAATTCTAATATAATATCTAGGCCTATTGGCTCTACTATAATGCACTACAATGTTGGCCAAACACCCGAATAACTAGACGCATGCCCTGGGTACTCCTAATATGTAAGGATGCATAGATGGTGGCAGATCCTTGATCTCTTCCATCAACACGCTATGGGTGAGGGCCATCAAGTTCCCCTCTACCCACCTCAGTACTCTCTTAGCCTCAGCTAAATATGGCCCTGCTACTACCACAACTCTTCCTGGGTGGGTATGCTCTCGCGGATGGTTCCTAGTCCGAGGGAGGTATGCTAGCCGCACTGGTCCCACATATGTATATAACCTTTTTTAGTTAGTACCACGACATTAACAAAAATATGTTTTCTTTCTTGTAAATAAAATAAAAAACTTAAAAAAATATATAAGAGTACGTACCTATATCGTTGCGTGTTCTGCTAGGGGGCATAGGAATATCATGGTATCTATAGAAATTGTTCCTTGTGTAGGGATAATCCTCAATGGATGGAATATGTTGTCTCCACCAATCGAAGAAATCGTCATCATATGACTCTCGTACTCCCCCTTATCCCAAGCGAGGAATGAAAGAATCCCATGTACACAGTGCTAGAAAGGTGTCTATGTGATCTCGTACTCTCTCCTTCGTGATTATGCCCAACACTCTTTCAAATAAGAATTAAAATAACACTATTCTGAATCCAAATTTCTTCTTCTTCCTTAGTTTACACTATGTCAGCTGTATTTTCATATATTTGAGGATCGTAGTGCTCCAATCAAAGATCACCGACTGCATACATTACACTGCATAATGCATATGAGAACGAGAAGCCTAATGCATAGGAATAGATCTAGTAATCCACCCAATCAATTAAAGCACCACTCTCAAGCCAAGATTCTAAATCTTATGTATGGGGAATTGAGAACCCACTTTTTTCGTACCACTTTCACAATACATATCAACATAATGGGCTATGTGATATGGCCCTAAAGGGAAGGTTGTCAAGTTCACCAGCTCACCCCTCCTAGAGAGACCGGTCAAGAAGTATATATCTTCAGTGGTGACTTTCAAGGATTGTCCTTCTAGCATAAATGCCTTCACATCAGGGTTCTAATACTTAATAATGTGATTCAATAGTCTCGGTTGGGCCTTCCTGAATGGACAACAAAAGAATTGCCACAACCCACATTGTTTTAATATAGCCACAACTAGTGGGTTATCTTCAACCATTTGGTCCACTTCCTCATGCTCTCTCTCTCTCTCTCCAACACACATGCATCCTGATCATGCAAACTTTTGGGAGTTAGTTCCCCTTTTTCTATCATTTTGGTGAGCACGTACGCGCCCTATTTTCAATATAGTTGCAAAAGTACGCATGTTGAGTTTATCTCAACTAGCATACATCTACACGTTGACCATGAACAATGCATGTACATGCACAATTGTGGATAATTTTAGGGCGTGTGGCCTCCAAATTCCTCTAAAAACCATGAAAAATGAATGGATTTACAAGAAAAAAAGAGGGGTACTTACATGGTTTAAGAACAATCCAATTATGTCCATCGTTTCTCTCCAAATGTGCAATTGAAGAAAGGGGTTTTTTTTTCTATTTTTGGGTTTTGTCAAACAAAAATGGTGAAAATGACCCCTTTCACCTCTATTTATAGATTTTTTGACCTTTTGGTAACCTAGTTTTTCCCCTCTTTCTTCCCTATTGTTTTCCCGGTGGATGTTTTGGTTCTTTTTGGGGATCTTTTGGCCGTTTACAAGTCTTATGTGATTTGGATTTAATATTTTTAATGCTTGGGTACTACTTATATCATCCTATGACGAAGTTATGTTTTCTCCATTTTCATATAGGGTAGGATTTTACTGCCTTACATTTTTCATTCTATTGATGATTTCCACTTTTCCATAGGGTCAATCCCACCAAAGTGCGACACAAAACCTTCTATGTTGATTTAGAAGTGTCGTAATTAGGTGGTAGAGTCTTCCTCTCCATGGATTCCCTAGATAGATCCTTGTATCACATTATATCATCTATGTTGTGAGACTTTTATAGGCTTGGGAGTCCATTTTAGTCCCACCGTGACTTTGTGTTGAAGCCTGATCCTTTTTCTTCATATTTTTTTGGGCCTATACCCATGGGACTCCTCTAGAGCATGGTTTGTTTTCTTTCAATCTCACTTAAAATATGAAAGTAACATCTAGCGAGATATTATTTATCCTTTTCATCCTTGTTTAGTTTACATAAGAAAAGGATCCCTTTGGAGTCTTCTTTGATCTCTTTTCAGACTCTCTAAAATTGAAAATATTGTCGAGCAATATTGTTTCCCTTCATGCTCGTCAAAGTGAAATTTGAAGGAACATATGTCCGACAATATCTTACCCCATTTTCGGGCCTAAGGGACTAAATTTTTGAAAAAGGGCCATTCTCCCTGGTTTTGGTTTATCACTTTTTCAGGCCTTGTATATTATTTATGAAAAATGAAAACCTTGGAGTCTTCTTTAAGCCCTTTTAAGATTCCATAAACAAGAAACGGTCGTCAAGTGACCTTGTTTCTTTCACACTCATTAATTGGTCTAGAAAGAACATCTATTTGGAATATGTTTAATCCTTTTTCTTAACAATATATTACCCAAGAAAAAGGTACACCTTGGGAGACATGTCTCATCGGGAGAGTTCTCCTAAGTTATTTTTTATACTTTTTCAGGCTAAGGGGACTAAATTTACAGAAAAGGACTAGGGAATCCATAATTAATCTATTTTCAGACTCTTTAAAATTGAAAATATAGCCAAGTTATCTTTTCTCTATCACACTCGTTAAAATGGTTTTGAGGATATGTCCTTTCGATATAAGTTTACCCCTTTTCAAAGCCGATTGGACTATGTACGAAAAATGAATACTCTAGACCCAGTGACCAAAAGTGTTCTCCTTGGTATGATTTTATTCTTTTTCAGGCCATGGATACTAAACTTATGAAAACAACCACTTTGGAGTCTTCTTTTACTATTTTTTTAGACTCTCTAAATGTGAAAAACCGTTGAGCTTACCTTCTTTGGTCTCGTAAAACTTTACATTGAAGGAGACTCATTGTGTCAATCTATAATCAAATTGCATGTCTCACTCTTGAATATTTTTCCTAATGTCGACTCCATTTTGTTGTTGCTAAACTTTTAGAGAAATATTCCTTAGGTGCAAACCTAGCAACATTTTTTATTTTATGTTTTGACACCCTTAACCATTTAGGAATTTTTCTGAGTGTCCATATCCTGCACCTGTCTCCTTGCATTGAGCATCAGCTTGTTCCATGTGCTTGGAACTAGTTTTATTGTCTGCCACACTCGTTCCTCCTTTGTAACGTAGTGTCCTTTTATTGTTTTTCAATCTCGTTAAATATATGGAAAATACAAAAAAAAATCAAATATTCCAAAAAGAAGGGACGAGAAAACATTTTTTTACTACAAGTAATCTAGTCACCCTTGGACAGAGAAGATCCTTCAGTTTGTTTTGCAAATAACTAGGATTTAGCATGGCCTTAGGAGGTTGTTCTCATTAGATATAGTTGTGTACTCCTCCATTTTGTTACTCTTCCAAAAAAATGGAGATTTTTTGGTGCCTCCTGTTCCACAAACTTATGTCAATAACATGTTACCTGAGTCTTTTCATATGTCATGCTCTTGTCCAAGGGAAAAATATTACAACTTGAGTCAGATATTCTTCCATAAGTCTCTTGAACTTCATGAGTCGACCATCCCAAGAGTCTTGTCAACTTCACATTCAGAATCAATGAAGTTTCATGTCTGATAATCAAGATCCTCCAGTATTTCCACGACAACTTGTCAATGACCTCAGGGTAGTGAGTTTTGCACTCCTATTATACTCCTACATGAATTTTGAATATATTGAAGATATTTCTCACATCCTGAAGCTATAATCTCTAGATACATGCATTGATTCCCCCTGAAGATTCATATGACATTGTATTTGTATATCTTCTGATGATTTTGAGATGTAGATAAGTTGTGTATTATTTTCGGCTACAATTTATATTGTCATACACATTAGTCATGTAGCCATTATTGCTATATATGACATGGGTCTACAATGTACATGATTTGCATCTATGCTTACTTTGTCCCGAGCATGGGTATTCCCTCCTCGATGATTAGTATTATTCTTTTGTAGATGACACAGTCATGAATAATTTTCTGGGCTCACTCAACTCAGTGCTTTCCCACTTTATTAAAGATATTGTAATATATTTCAACCATTAGTTTCTCTTTCAACCTCACACATTAGGCATCTGTTATAGCTCAAAATTCCACTATTATGCATTTTTGAGTTTAGCCTACTCATTTGCACATCCACCAACCAATTTTGTTCAGGTTCCTCTTACAAAACACCTTTTTGTGTGGTGTACATACCCTGCTAAATATGCAACATGTGTGCATATGTTAGTTACATGCCTATCAACCCACGTATACTCTAAAAAGTTGCAAAAATTAAAAAAACATTGTTCTTTCAAGTGGATTTTATGAGCTATGCCAGGTTGAAAAACCATATTACGTCATATGTTCCTTATGAAAACTGAATAACCATCATTTTATCCATATAAAATGGGACCTAGGAGGGTCATTTTGATATATGAAATAAAAGGCAAGTGAAATCTACCAAATTTTCCCCCTTGCATTCCATGTCTTTTTCATACCGTTCTGAGTTTTCATCCTCAACATTCCCTACCATCCATCCTCCTTATACAATCCACCCCTCTTCCCTACATTGGTAGTTTGGTTGTGAGGATAGTGCATTGGGAATGGTTCACTTGGAGTCAAAGTAGAGGAACCCAAGCGAGGTTTGTGGAGAGGTTTCGACAATATTAAGGTTGTAACTTCCAATCTTGTTATCAATAAAAGAGAAACTTATTGTCCCAGATATTTATGTATTTATGTTTATATTTATAAATGGTTTACATGAGTATCTAACTCTTTAGATGATCTTGGTAGTTATGCATATGTTGTCATATTATGTTCTTTAAATATGTTTCAGGCCAACATTGGGAGGAGGCCTAGAATATAGGAGAGAACAATGATAGGAAGGGATCTATTGCATATGGAAGGACTTAAGGTACATATTTTGATCCTCTCTCCCTTCCCTTAATTATCATTAGGTCTTGTTGGATTTGGTTAGAATAGAAGCATTTATTTCTTTTAAGGTGTCAAGGCTCTGCCTAGTCGCTAGACCCATATTAGGGGTTTTTTCCCCATAGCACCAGAGTATATATATATTTTAAAAATAACCCTACCACGGTGAGCCTTTTTGTCAGAGAAATTGTGCGCACCAGTCCATCATTATTTAAGTAGAGCATCATAGTATATTGTTTTTTGAAATAACCCTATCATAGTGCATGATTTTTCAAATCACCGATGAATTTGTAGTATAAAACACATCGATGCATTATGTATTTATAAAATCACTGTAAAAACATCTGCTAAAACTTGCACCCTCTAGCCTTCGCTAGTTTCCTCCATTATAAACTAATTTTGGGGCTATTTTTATAGTGTCTTCTTTCAAAACCTCCACTAGAGGGTCTTTTCCTTGTACTGTACTCACCTCTCCACTAACACAAGAGGGGAAACCATAAGAAATATAGTTTGTGATATTCTTTAAAAATAGAGGGATGGTAGGCTTCCAAGAACAATGCCTATTCAATTGGGTGATGGATTTAGGAACAATAATTAAAAGTGTTCAAACAAAATCAAAAGAGACATAGTTACACTATTATAAACATGCTTAAACTAACCATATAGATCTATTATGTAGAAAATTAATGGAGATTCCTTCCAAAGAATCTCGTCACAACAAGTACAAAATCAACCAAGTAATAATGTACAAAATAAACCATGTAATAATGTACACCAAGACATAGGAAGGGTTTCACCTCAACCCTAACGTCTTCTTATTGGAGAAAACTTACTCTTTTCCAAAGAATTTACTAGCATATTTGCACTGGTAATTTCCAACCATCAAAGCAACCCAACAAAAATAATAAATATGGAGAACTTCACAACATAATTCCCCTTAACTTAGTCCCAAGATATCTTCAACCAACCTTGGAAGAGAACTCCCCCAACTCCATCCATGTCACTTTTTCTTGTAAACCTCCTAGTATTATATGCTTCCTCCTTAAATAAAGCCTAATGAGGATGCACATAATGAAGGTCATGAAAGGTTTTTTAAATTGTATAAAGAATCATTGACATCCTCTTAAGGCTAAGGTAGACCTCCCAAATCTTCATAAAAACCCTAGAATAACCTTTCCTCTCTTCACATGAGTGCTCAACAATAAATGGTCAAATTCTTTATAATGGTGGCACTTATACCTTTTTCCTTTATTGTGTTAAGGTGAACCTAAACATAATTTAAAGTTGTGTTTTACGTATGACGTAAAGATAACTTAAAATTATGTTTATAACTTTTTACTAACTTGGGGATTCCTAAATTATATTAAATTATGTTTTTTTATTAACTTTCGGGATGTTTAAATTATGTTCAATTATATTTTTTAAATAACTTGGAGATTCTATAATTAAGGAAAAAAATTTCATTGATCCAGGTGGTTATCAGTGGCCACCCACCTTTTCCAACTGGCTCAAAACAATTTTTTGACAATTTTGGTAATTTACTATTTTTAGCAGTTTTTCACTTCCAGAGCTGTTTTGAGGCCCTAAACAATGTTTTTTGGGAAAATGGGGATAAATATGGAGGTTCCTTCGATATTGTCCCAAAAATTA
Organism: Picea engelmannii; assembly: GCA_009831015.1. Classification (NCBI taxonomy): domain Eukaryota; kingdom Viridiplantae; phylum Streptophyta; class Pinopsida; order Pinales; family Pinaceae; genus Picea; species Picea engelmannii. The sequence goes on along the minus strand of ML813393.1, from coordinate 88,230 downwards.
ATATCATCGATGATGCCTTTCCAACTGGCTATCATACACCTAAAACAAAAATCATATGCAAAAGTTACGACCCTGGGAAGTTGATGTATTAACTTACCCAAACGGGGCCCACATGACTTTTGGCGCTTCATCTCCTAGGGTTAGGTTTTTGGATGTCTAAGGTTTTTGGCATTCCTATTTATTGTAAAAATTCCTTCAGAGCCTCATTGTAATCATCTTCTTGTGAATGAGCACAATCGTCACATCTCTTCATAGAGATAAGACGCCACCATTCCAGCAAGCTTGTTTCCGCTACATTTTGCAGTTTTAGCTTATTTCCTTATTGAATAGAAAACCAGTTTTATTGTATCTCTTTTATTTTGTGTTAAGAACTTGTTAATAATCTGTATTCATTTATTTCTTCTCATAAAATCTGGATCAGTGGTATCAGAGCGGTCTGCTCCTTGTCCTCTTAATGCATGTCCCCAATGAGGTCAGAGTACAAAGAGTTGGGTCTCAAGCTTGTTTCTCTTGAGGAATTCTCTCGCACACTCAAGAGACCTCTCATGGAAAGAGAAAATAAATATGATGGGATAGGATATCCTTTCAAACTATTGATTGAGGAAGCCCTCACGCAACAGAGGAACGAGGTGATGGATAGTTTCATGCAAATCTTTCGACGGATACCAATAGGAGACACATATTCTTCGAGTTGAGGCACCGCCCCATTCAAGGTACAAATAAACTTTGATATTTCTATATTTGAAGGTTAGATAGACATAGACATTGTAGACAAGTGATTGAATCTACTAGAAGGGTATTTTTCGGTCCATAACTTTTCGAATAGAGAAAAGATTACTTTTGCACTCCTCAAAGTCATTACCCATGTCAAAGATTGGTGGGAAACTTTCTGTGAGAAAAAGGAAATAGAGGAACCCTTATTATTTACAGTCACGGCCACCTAGGAATCATTCAGGGATGTTATTAAAGAACAATACTATCCTATCGAAAGTTATGACGAATTGTATACCAAATGGACCACACTACGACAAGAAAGAGACCAAGCAGTGCTAGATTTCACAAATATCTTCCATACCTTGTGCACCAATATGGGTATCAAAGATTAAGAGTGAAATATGGTTCTAAAGTATCGTGGTGCTATGCATAGATACATCCATACCGAAATGGAATTTCTAGACATCTCATCCTTGGGAGTGGCCTACCAATATGCCATCAAAATCGAGCAAAAGCTCAAACAAAAGAAGCGACAATTTGGGTCGGGGAACCACTCACGACAAAAGACAGGAAAGAGTGGACCCAACCCATAGAACAAAGGACAGAGAAAAGATGGAAAATATTAGGACAACCATTCCAAGCCACAAGAAAACAAGGACACTAGAAAGAAAAAGAAAGATACCGAGAAGTGGTATGACTTCCATAAGAGCCCTTGGCATAACACTGTTGACTACCTCTCAAAGCAGTCACTGGTGTTCAAAGTGAAATCCTCTTAATCAAATGTGGGTTCTGACTCTGATCTAGAACCATAAAGGGGAAGAAAGATCATTGATGCGGAACCCAATGCCACTATTTCTACCACCAAGCTCCATCCTGGTGAACCAGACGAGCGAGAATAAGGAGAGCACCTCTTACATTAACAGATGTGGGTAAAAGGCACCCCGTTTCACTTCATCGTTGATATTGGTATCCAGAATAACCTCATCTCAAAAGAGATCATCAAGTGGCTGGCCCTACCGACAATGATGCACCCACAACCCTACACCATTGGATGGCTTCGCTAGAGTAGTGATCCTTGCGCCAACCAATAGTGTCGACTGTTGTATGACATCAAGCTCTTCAAAGATGAGTTATTGTGTAATGTTTCTCCTCCTGAAGTTTATGATGTTATTTTGGGCCAACCTTATTTATGAAAATGTCATGTTGTATATGAGTCTAGGCCTTGTAGTGTTATTATTACTTTGAACAGGAAATTGTACAGGATACCCGAGGTAGTCCCACCTTGTGCTATTTCCTTGATCTCTGCTAAGCAATGCAGGAAGGTCATCTCCCAGATGGGGAATTTTTTCTTCTTCTTGATTCAATCTTAGAATAAGTGAAAGATCACAACCACATATAGGGTCTCTGCGACCGACCTCTCCACACAACAACTACAAGTAGATAAGGTCGTGTAAGAATACTTGGATATATTCTTACTCCATAGATCTAACCCCCGATGCACCACTACCCAATGGGCCAGTATATTACCACTTTCTGTTAGAGAATGAGGAGATCAAGTGACATATCCAAGAACTACTCCACAAGGGGCACATCCATCCCAACTCATCACCTTGCAGAAGCTCAATCGTGCTGGTATAGAAATGGAACCTGGAGACTCTGCATTAATTACCGGGATCTAGATAAAATCACAGTAAAAAATCAGTACCCAATTCCCCAAATCAACAACCTCCTTTATCAACTCATGGGGGAAAAATACTTCAGTAATATTGATTTGAAGTCTAGCTACCACCAGGTCCCGATAGAACAGACAGGTGTATGGAAGACCGCCTTCAAGTCAAAGGAAGGCTTTTTTGAATGGTTGGCCATGCCCTTTGGTTTGAAAAATGCTCCAGCCACTTTCATGAGGATGATGGATGATATCTTGCAACCATTCACCAATACTTTTGTAGTGGTGTATCTAGATGACATTCTCATTTATAACAAGACTTGGGCCGAACACTTGCAACATATTCAATAGGTTCTACACACCTTGCGATAGCACAAGATATATGCCAACTTGGAAAAATGATCCTTCAGAATGGACAGGATCCATTACCTGGGCTACATCATTGATCAGTATGGCATACATGTGTATCCATCCAAGATCCAAGTCATTCGTGACTGGCTAGCCCCAAACACACTCACTGCACTTTGAAGATTCTTAGGCCTTGCTAATTTCTACCGTAGGTTCGTGTTGGGATTATCCCATATTTCATGGCCCCTCAGCCAAATAACTAGGGGTGGTGGTAAGGAGAAATTTTCATGGGGCTGGTCCCAAAAACAAGTGTTCGATGATTTGAATCAACGCTTGTGCTTAGGGCCAGTACTTTCATTACCAAACCTGGAACAACTCTTTGAGAACTAGAAATATGCTTCAGACTATGCTGTGGGTTCCATTCTCACTTAGCATGACCACCCCGTGGCCTATCATAGTGAGACACTATCAGAGGTTGTCCATAAGTACCCTACTTACGACAAAGAAATGTACTCCATTGTGCAAGCATGTTGCCAGTGGAGACATTACATTCTTGGGAAGGAGACAATCATCCACACTGATCATAAGCCACTGCAGTTCATGCAAACATAAGGAAAATTGTAGAATGACCACCATCAAAAGTGGTCCACATACTTGCAACAATTCCACCTCAACATCAAGTATAAAATAGGAAGCACCAATCATGTCGCTAATTTCCTCAGCAGACCGCCAGTCGCAGCACTCACCATAGTGCTAGACTCTTGCGTCCATGAGACCTTTGATGGCCCCAACTTTATGAGACAGACCTGGACTTTGCGACCACCTACCAAATGTTGGGTGCAAACGTATTTGTCGATCATTTCCATCTTCAAGATGGATTTTTTTGTCGTCTGGGCCATATCTATGTTATATCAAGCGAGTGAGTGAAGATGATATGGGAATACCACTACATTTGGGAAGTAGGACACTTCGACATCGAAAAGACAATGGCGATGCTACAAAAACATTTCTACTGGACAAAACTTCGACAAGAGGTCAACAAGTATATCAAGTTCTGCACTGCATGTGCTATTGCCAAACCGACCACTAAGAAACAAGGATTTTACACCCCTCTTCCTACTCCTGACAGGCCATGGGAATCCATATCAATGGACTACATGTTGGGCCTCTAGTCCACAAAGCGGGGAAATGACTCTTTTTTTGTGGTTGTTGATCTCTTTTCTAAGATGGTGATTCTGGTTTCCTGCAAGAAGAGCATCACAACAGAGGCCACTGCCAAGCTCTTCTTTGAATGAGTCTCAGTAAATTTTGGAATCCAACAAACCATTGTGTTAGATTGGAACAGTCAATTTCTCATCACATTCCAGTCGTACCTCTGGTCACTACTAGACACCAAGCTCACCAAATCCATGACCTTCCATCCCTAAAAAAATGGCCAAACTGAGGACGTAAATCGAATGATTGTGCATATCCTTCGCATTTATAATTCCAACAACCCTTGCACATAGGATGAGAGCCTTCCCTATGTCCATCATAGCTACAACTAAGTCCTACATAGCTCAACTAGCCACAACCCCTTTCAGGTGGGGTTGGGATTCAAACCATTGGGTCCCATAGATGTTGCACTTCCCCTTGTGGTCACCTCGACCGACTCATCTCCTACTCCAACTGACGTTGAAAAATCCACCCAGTTCATTGAACAGATCCAACACATCCACCAACAGGTTCAAGATATCCTATAGAAGTCCAATGACAAGTACAAGCAACACCATGATCAACATTAGGTGCCACATAAGTTTCAGGTGGGTGACAAAGTTTGGTTGCACTTACAAAAAGAACGCCTTACAAGACCCCACCAGAAGTTTCTCCCACTCCATTATGGGCCATACACCATCACCAAGTCCACAGGGGATAATGCTTTTGAGCTCAGCATTCCTCCTTTCCTTGGATTTCACCTAGAGTTCAACGTGGATCTCCTTTGGCCTCATTTCCCACCATTATTGGACACCTCAAAAGTAGTAGAACGAATGACACCAACAAAACTTAACCCCAACTACATACAACAGGCATCCAATAATCATATTGTAGACACACATATCAAGATCACTCGACAACAAAGGATCTAGCTTTATCGAGTCATCAAAGCAGGGCAACTCCTCCACCAAGGCAAGTGGCTCACCTGGGGCCAAATTTAGAAGAAATTTCCTCATCTAATGGGGGACCTCAATGAAATGTAGACCATTTCTTATTAAGGAGGGATTATTGAGTTAGGTGGATATTGATGGCCACCCACCTTTTCCTATTGGCTCAAAACAATTTTCTGGTAATTTTGGTAATTTACTATTTTTAGTAGGTTTTCACTTCCAAAGCCGTTTTGAGGCCCTAAACGATGTTTTTTTGGGAAAAAGGGGAGAAATATGGAAGCTATTGCATTATTACCCCCAAAAAGAATATCCTCAATGATACCTTTCCAACAGTCTATCATACGCCTATAACAGAGATCGTACGCAAAAGTTACGACCCGAGGAAGTTGATGTACTAACTTACCCAAATGGGACCCACATGACTTTTGGTGCTTCATATCCTAGCGTTAGGTTTTTGGATGTCTAGGGATTTTGGCATTCCTGTTTATTGTAAAAATGAATTTAGAGCCTCATTGTGATCATCTTCTTGCGAATGAGCGCATCTGTCACATCTCTTCTCAGAGATAAGCCGACACCATTCCAACAAGCTTGTTTCCGCTGCATTTTATAGTTTCATCTTATTTCCTTATTGAATATAAAACCAATTTTATTGTATCTCTATTATTTTGTGTTAATCACTAGAACAAACCCCCAAACCCTCCGGTCTAAGGTCCACGCAGGATCATTCTAATCTTCCCTTTGAGTATAATTAACTCTTTGGTTTCCCCTCGGGAAATACCCTTCACACTCAACCGTGTATCCACAGGTCCTTATGGGTGTGCCCGCGTGATCAAACACGAAGCATCAATCCAAACCTCCTTAACCTAAATAGGATCGTTCCCTTTGCAAGTTCGGGACTTTGGGTTTCGCGATTTCATGATTCCTGTTGTCGAGGGTTCTTATCTCTACAACTGCCGAAACCCGAATTGTCGAACTCCGATGCACTCGGAAAAAGTTGACTTTTCTACGGACTTCTCAATTCATAAGGATTTCAGACTTCATGATTTCATGAATCCAAATGCAAGGCTCTCCATCCTTCAACTTCCAAACCCCGAAACGGTCAACAAACTTTGACTCCACCAATTGACGAAGACACGCCACCTATCATCCTTGCGGTTTTCTACCTTTGACGTAGACTCCTGCCACCTGTCACTCTTTTGGGTTTTCAGGAATTTCACTCCCAAAGCGCTTCCTTATCCGTTTCCCGACACCCGAAGTGCCAAAATCACGAAACTTTAATCCAAGTCCTATCACAACTCGTGACTTTGGGATTTTCGTTCCACTACACTCGACTCCTTGTCGCTAGGATCCCCAAAATGCCGAAATGATCTAACAGCTTGTGCAAAGCACAATCAACGATCCACATTGATTCTAGATCCTAGAGTGGTAAGATTGCTTGCCTCTAACCACCCTGAAATTTCCTTGGATCCTACGGTCCTTGTGATTTCAAGAATTCCCCACAGAGAATTTCAACCGCTCGTTGCTCCTTGATAACTCCTACGAAATAAACCAAGGTTCTTCCTCTGGGATTTAACTTCTACAAAATGTCTTTGCTTCGTATCCCCCTTGTTTATCTTAAGGCACTAACCCTCCTAAGCTTTCCTTGCAACCTCGAGTCTTCAATAAGACTCCTGTGCACACTTTTTGTGACAATCCCTCAAATACTTCTAAGTATCTGATTGTCTCGACTCTGTGCACTTTTCTGTAACAACAGTCTTCCAATTCACCCCTTGGTTGATAATTTATCAACTTTCAACCGGCCTACGCACACCTTGCACGACTCTTGTGTCTCACCTGCACTTCTGCTAGAATGAGAAAAACGGTATCCCTCCTGAGCTTTCAGAGATAAACTCTGAATCTTCGTCAACGCACTTCTTGCAGACGATTTCACTGCACTCCTTGCAGGAACTTCTCACTCAGGAAGAGAAACAATTGAAACTCATTCTCTCTCTCTCTCAAAGTTCAAGCATTTAACATGAAATCATACATTCACACAATATTAAAGGAAATGCATAACAGAGAGAATAAACAACCATAAGCATACCATTCAACATGTATACACAAAAAACATCATAACACCATAATCTGAATTAAAGATTCATATATTAATTCAAAGCTCCTATACATGAGTTCTTCTTCTCAACTCTCTACTACAACTCTCTTCTTCTCTATTCTCAATGATCTTTGATTGTTAATGTTCCAACGGTACAAAGGTGAGGGTGTCCATAGTCGGTTTTCCTCCCTACGCTCTAAACTGTCTAATCTGGAATTTAAATCTACCTACTTACATTAACTATGCATAAATGCCTCTACCTACTACAGATGAGAGAAAATCTCTCATGATCTATTTACATCCTCCAAAATATAAATGCAAGGTATGCCTTATTACATTAATATTTCAAAAACATTCCAAAACACTTTTGCAACATGCTGAAATGTGTTGGTGCTCATCCCAGCTGTCTTCCACCCCCGCGCTTGCTTGCTGCTGGCGATGCTCCTGCATCATACTCCCTCGCTTGAAAATTTTCATGGACTCCTGTTCATGAGCTCTTGCACAGTCTGTCGATGCTTATGAATTTCTACTTCATTTTCCCAGCTGGCGTCTTCAACTGGATGTCCCTTCCGTTTGACCAAGTATTCAAAATACTCTTTCCTCCTGGTCTTCTTGCTAACCCTCTTGTCAAGTATACTTTCCATCTGTGGATTTTCAGCTATAGGCATTTGTTTAGTCCACTGAACCTCTGTCTGTCCATTCTCTGCTCCTTCTTTTCCATCTCTATAAGGGTACAAATCTAAGATGTTGAATATCAATGAAATTCTGATCCCATCGGGTAATTCAATCTCATATGCGTTTGCCCCAAATTTCTTCAAGACCTTGCATGGTCTAATCTTTTTCATTTTTAGTTTGTTATATGTTCCCCTTGGGAACCTCTCTTTCCTCAGATGTGCAAGAATCAGATCACCAACTTCAAACTGAAGTTCTCTCCTATGTTGATCTGCTCTGCGTTTATACTCTTGACTTGAAGTTTGCAAACGTTGCCTCACTTGGCTGTGAAGTTCCTTCATTGCTTCTGCAAAATCCTCCACATTAGCACTTATGAATTCAGTCTGTTCTGAATCTTTCAATTCAGAAACTCCCTTGGGTTGCATTCCATAAACAATCTGAAATGGACTCTGCCCTGTGCTTCTCTTAATTGAATCATTGTAAGCAAATTCCACCTGTGGAAAAATGTGATCCCACTGACTGTGGTGTTCAGTCACTAGGCTCCTTAGCAAATCTCCTAGGCTTATGTTTATAACTTTTGTCTACTCATCCATATGAGGATGATAAGCTAATCTAAATGACAAACTTGTCCCCAACTTCTTCCATAAAGTCCTCCAGAAATGTCCCACAAACTTTGTGTCTCGATCTGAAACAATACTTCTTGGCAAGTCGTGAAGTCTGACAACTTCTTTGAAAAACAGGTTCGCAATGTGAGTTGTGTCACTAGTTTTCTGGCATGGCATAAAATGTGCCATCTTTGAAAATCTATCGACTACCACAAAGATTGAATCACAACCTCTTTGCGTCCTTGGCAGCCCTAATACAAAATCCATGCTCACTGCATCCCACGGCCTCTCAGGTATGGGTAATGGCTGGTATAACCCTGTGTTCTGCCTTTTCCCCTTTGTGTGCTGACAAATTCTACATATGTCCACAAATCCTTTTACATCTTTCCTCATCCCTGGCCAAAAATATGAGCCATTCAACTTTGAGAACGTCTTATCATGACCGAAATGCCCAACCAATCCTCCACTGTGTTTTTCTTTCAGTAGATTCTCCCTCATGGAGCATTTTGGAATATATAATTGATTGCCTCTAAATAATAATCCATCCTGGATCATATATTCAGTCCATTGACTTTTGTCCCTAAGAATTGGATTCTCAGATGCCTCATACGCCTCTTTAAAATCTGGATCGTCTCTGTACATTTCTTTGAGATTATCAAAACCCAAAGTTTTGACTTTGAATTCCTTCATCAACAAACATTTCCTACTCAAAGAATCAATAACTTTGTTAGCAGTTCCAGAAATATGTTTAATTACAAAAGTAAAAATTTTCATATATTCAACCCATTTTGCATACTTTTGGTTCAGCTTGTCCTATTGAATCAAGAATTGTAAAGCGTGATTATCGCTATACAAAACAAACTCTTTAGGAACCAAATAATGTCTCCACTTCTTCAGTGCTTGTATGACAACATAAAATTCTTTGTCATATGTGGAGTACTTAACTTTCTTTTCATTTAGTTTCTCACTGAAGTATGCGACTGGCCTGTCATCTTGGCTCAAGACCGCTCCAATTGCAAATCCACTAGCATCACATTTGACCTGAAATGTCTTACTGAAGTCTGGCAACACTAGAATTGGTTGTTCAGTAATCTTCCTCTTCAGCAACTTAAAAATTTTCTCTACTTCTTCTGTCTAGTGAAAAGACCTATGTCTTTTCTTCACCGTGTCCATCCTCGGTGCACTAATTCCACTGAAATTTCTGATAAATTTCCTATAGAAACTAGCCAATCCATTGAAACTTCTAACTTCAAATATACTCTTCGGCGATGGACAATTCTTAATGGAATCCACCTTCTCCAGATCCATTTTCAGTTCATTTGCAGAGATAACAAAACCCAAATAAATGAGTTATGTCCTCATAAATGTTGATTTCTTCATATTTATCAGCAAATTTTCTTGCTGCAATCTCTTCATCACTGTAGCCAAATGCTTCAAGTGTTCATCTTTTGTCTTGTTGAAAATCAATATATCATCAAGATATATGATGACAAATTTTCCTATGAAATCCTTCAGGACTTCATTCATCAATCTCATGAAAGTACTAGGCACATTTGTTAAGCCAAATGTCATAACAAGCCATTCATACAACCCTTCATTTGTCTTGAATGTCGTCTTCCATTCATCACCTTCTCTCATTCGGATTTGATGATATCCGTTTTTCAAATCAATCTTTGAAAAGAATCTTGCTCCACTCAAGCAATCCATCAAGTCATCCATCCTTGGCAATGGAAATCTATACCTGATGGTAATCTTAATGATCTCCCTCGAGTCTATGCACATCCTCCATCCTCCATCTTTCTTTGGGATGAGAACTGTTGGAAAAGTGCATGGACTCAAGATGACTATAATCAACCCTTTGTACATTAAATCTTGGACCTATCTCTTGACCTCTTCATTCTCCCGCAATGTCAATCTATACGCTACTTTGTTTGGTAAACTAGCTCCAGGTATAAGATCAATATGATGGCTTATACTTCTGATAGGTGGCAACGAACGAGGTAGTTCGTCCACTACTATATCAACAAACTCTTCCAACAACTCCTGGATTTCCTCTGGTAAATCATCCACTCTTGTACTGGTTAAAAAAATTCTAGGCTTCCTGAACACAATGAATTATGTATCTTCTTTCTTCTTAACCTCCTTAAGGAGCTCCTTCCCAGTCATGAGAAGTACAGTGTTGCTTACCTCAGGTTTCACTTCTTTATCCTTAATCGGCAACAACATGTGAGTTCTCCCATTCTTCTCCATGGTGTATGTGTTATTTCTCCCATCATGAATCACATTGATGTCATATTTCCATGGTCTACCCAACAATAGATGACAAACATCCATGGGAATGACATCACATATTATTTCATCTTTATATCCTCTTATTTTAAATTCAACTAAACATTGTTTAGTGACATTTACCTGATGTCCTTTTTGTAGCCATGAAACTCTGTATGGGCTTAGATGGACGATAGTCTCCAGCTCCAGATTTTCTACCATCTCTGTAGAAATGATATTGTCTATGCTACCACTGTCCACGATGACTTTGCATACCCTATATTTGGTCTTGCAAGCAATCCGAAAAAGTTTGTTCCTTTGGACTGGGTTCTCTTCCTCTTTCTCTGGTGTTAAGAGAACTTTTCTCATCATCAGTGATCTTCTTCCCTTAGCATCTTCTGCCTCAACATTCCATATCTGTGCTTCGGCAATGTGAGCTTCACCTCCTTCTTTCTTTTTATCTGGGCATTCATAGGATTTATGTCCATTTTTTCCACAGGTAAAACATTTTATTTCTCCACCTCTGCCTCTTCCTCTTCCTCTGGTACGAGGAAAATAATTCTTATCAGCATACTGTCCTCTCTGTGAGCTTCCTCCTCTCTCATGCTGATTTTGAGGTTTCTTTCCCTCCTCTTGAGGTCTCTGAGTTCTGTCTTAGGCAATTGTTTTGCCTCTGGTCTGACTTCTTCCTCGACCCTCTTTGAACTTACTTTCAGCTCAATTTTCTTCATCTTTCAGAGCCATATGATACACATCTTCTACATTTCGAATGATCATCATGCTCATCTCATCTTGGATGTCATATCTCAGACCATTCATGTATCTGGCAACCTTCTCATCATCACTTTCCCGATGACTTGCCCTAATGTTTAGTTTGTAGAATTATTCAGTGTATTATTTCACTGACATCAACTTCTGTCTCAAGTTCTGCATTCTCCGAAACAGAGTAATTTGACAATCCTTGGGTATGAATTTTGCTTTCATCTTTGCAACCATTCTATCCCAACTCTTGATTTTCTGCTTTCCTTTGCAGCGTCTGTCAGTCTGCAGTTCATCCCACCATAATGCTGCATGCCCTTTAAGTCTTGTGACAACATGTTTGACTTTCCTGTCTTCCTCGACATCCTCATAGTCAAAATATTTATCTAGATCTCTAATCCAATCTAGAATCTCTTCAACATCCAGGTTTCCCTCATACATGGGAATCTCCATTTTTTCCCTAGCACCTATCCTTGTGATAGCTCTGAATAGGCGTTCATCTACAACATCTTCGATTGCGACTTATTCTCCATGTCCAGCTTCATTTTCACTGTTATCCTCACTGATATCTCCAGTGTCGACTATGCGCCTCTGTGCTATCTCCATGGCATCAAGCCTGGCACGTAGTTCACGCATTTCCCTTTCCACTGCTGGATCAGGCATTGTTCTATCTCTTCTTCTCGATGGCATGGCTGAGAAATATTCTTCCTTCCTCTGCTACAGAAAACAAAGAACTTTTTCTGTGCTCTGATACCACAACTGACACAGACCCCCAAACCCTCTGGTCCAAGGTCCGTGCAGGATCATTCTAATCTTCCCTTTGAGTCTAATTGACTCTTTAGTTTCCCCTCGGGAAATACCCTTCACACTCAACAGTGTATCCATAAGTCCTTATGGGTGTGCCCGCATGATTAAACACGAAGCATCAATCCAAACCTCCTTAACCGAAATAGGATTGCACCCTTCGCAAGTTCGAGACTTCGGGTTTTGCGATTTCGCGATTCCTATTGTCGACGGTTCTTATCTCTACAACTGTCGAAACCCGAATTGCTAAACCCGATGCACTCGGCAAAGGTTGAATTTTCAACGGGCTTCTCACTTCATCAGGATTTTGGACTTCGCGATTTCACAAATCCAAATGTAAGAATCTCCCTCCTTCAACTTCTGAACCCCGAAACGGTCAACAAAATTTGACTCCGCCAATTGACGAAGACACGCCACATGTTGTCCTTGCAGTTTTCTATCTTTGACGTAGACTCCTACCACCTGTCACTATTTCAGGTTTTTGGGACTTTCGCTCCCAAAGAGCTGCCTTCTCTGTTTCCCGACACCCAAAGTGCCAAAATCCAAAAACTTTAATCCAGGTCATATCGCAACTCACAACTTCAGGATTTTCATTCCACTGCACTCGACTCCTTGTCACCAGGATCCCCGAAATGCCAAAATGATCTGACGGCTTGTGCAAAGAACAATCAATGATCCATGTTGATTCTAGATCCTAGAGACGTAAGCTCACCTGCCTCTAACCACCCTGAAATTTCCTTGGATCCTACGGTCCTTGTGATTTCGGGAATTCCCCACAGAAAATTTCAACCGCTTGTTGCTCCTTGATAACTCATGCGAAATAAACCAAGGTTCTTCCTCTGGGATTTAAATTCTGCAAAACGGATTTGCTTCATCTCCCCCTTCTTTATCTTAAGGAACTAACCCTCCTGAGCTTTCCTTACAACCTCAAGTCTTCAATAAGACTCCTGTGCGCACTTCTTGTGGCAGTCCCTCAAATACTTCTAAGTATTTGATTCTCTCGACTCTGTGCACGTTTCTGCAACAACGGTCTTCCAATTCACCCCTTGGTTGATAAGTTCTCAACTTTCAACTGGCCTACGCACACCTTGCATGGCTCCTATGTCTCACCTGCACTTCTGCGGGAATGAGAACAATGGTATCCATCTTGAGCTTTTAGAGATAAACTCTAAATCTTCGTCAACGCACTTCTTGCGAACGATTTCACTGCACTCCTTGCAGGAACTTCTCACTCAGGAAGAGAAACAATTGAAACTCATTCTCTCTCTCTCAGACTTCAAACATTTAACATGAAATCATACATTCACACAATATTAAAGCAAATGCATAACAGAGAGAATAAACAACCATAAGCATACCATTCAACATGTATACATAGAAAACATCATAACACCATAATCTGAATTAAAGCTTCATATATTAATTCAAAGCTCCTATACATGAATTCTTCTTCTCAACTCTTTTCTATAGCTCTCTTCGTCTCTATGCTCAATGATCTCTGATTGTTAATGTTCCAACGATACAATGGTGAGGGTGTCTATAGTCATTTTTCCCTCCTACGCTCTAAACTGTCTAATCTGGAAATTAAATCTACCTACTTACATTAACTATGCATAAATGCCTCTACCTACTACAAATGAGAGAAAATCACTCATTATCTGTTTACATCCTCCAAAATATAAATGCAAGGTACACCTTATTACATTAATATTTCAAAAACATTCCAAAACACTTTTGCAACATGCTGAAATGTGTTGGCGCTCATCCCAGCTGTCTTCCGCCCCCGCACTCGCTTGCTACTAGTGATGCTCCTACATCAATCACATGTTAATAATCTGTAGTCATTTCGTTCTGCTCATAAAATACGGATCATTCATAGCTTCAATAAAATGTCAATTCAAGTTTCAATGTGTCTTTTGGTCATTTTCTTTCTTGGAAAATGCTTCAAATATGTAGAATATGTTTGATACTCCAATGAGGTAGGGAATTCATCTTCTGAGGCTTTGTTTCACTATTGCCTAATGTAGATTTTCTTATCATTTGACGACTACCTTATGTAATACATTCTTCTTCTAGGTGGCCCATTTCATGTTCATCTTCCATTCACGTGGTTTTGGATCCTAGTTTCAACGTAGAAATAACACTCAAATATGTATGAATGGCAAATGTAACCTCATGATAAAATATTTCTTGAGTTATGAATGTGTGACTCATAGAGGATGGATATATATATGGTATAATGGTCTAAAATGAGATAAAAATGGTATGAGAGTAATCGAGTGGTAATCAAGTTCCCTCATCTTTCCTTGGAATATTTTGGGGACCAAAATCCTCCCAATGGGGAGGTGTGATATGAATCATATATGCATTAAAATATACAATGGTAATGGCTCAAATAAACGCAAAGTCCTAAAACAATCATGAACTTTTGGAAAAGTTGATGGTTATAGAAGCATATGATGAGGTAGGAGATGCAAATGATAATGTGAAGGGCCCCACACTCAATTAACCAACCACCACAACTCCAAATAATTCCATGTTTCAAAAGTAAGCATTGAGAAATTAAAATAAAAACAAATAAGGATAGAAAGAAAAAAAAAATAAAGAAAGAAAGAAAACATTCATTGGAACACTACAAGAAAAAAAAAAGCAAATAAGATAAGCACTAGGGTTAGAGGAGCTAATGGGGATGCTTGACCTTCTAGCCAACCCAACATAGCATACTCTATCTATAAACTCATGCACAACGAATAAGAATGGATTGTTTTGAATATGATAGAAAGAATGTTGTATATTGATTCCTATGATGTGAGTGTTAATGGTCCAAAGAGCCAGCCTCCATTGTAAATCTATGATTTCTAAGAAATAAAGAATAACCTCATCTATTTGATGTTGGAGTTTTTCCTTCACATTTCTCCATGATAACTTGTATTGTTCATTCTATTAAATGCTTATGTAATTGCATTGTTTAATTATTCACTATGTTGTGGTATATAACTAAGTAAATTAATGTTAATAGAAGTGACACATGTTGTTTGTTATCTTCTTCCCAAGCCTATTCTATTGGTCACAACTACTAGTTGATTTTGACTATTCAACTAGAGCCTAGAGGATTTTTATGGTGAATAAATTCAAGTTGTTGTCCAAATTTGCTAACCCCAGACCAAGTTTCTATGTTTGTGTGTTGATAATCAACATTATGCATCCTATATTGACGATTGGTCATTTCTGGGAACCCATGTGCACTTTTCAAATCTTGCATAATAAATTGTTGGGTTATTAGTTCCATCCACGTTCCCACACTTTCTATCAACCCTACATCAATCAAATTGAATGGCTAGGATTGTATTTATAGTAGTTTTCACAATTTAGTAATGTTGCAATACTTTTCTTATACCATTCATAGTTATATAACCTATAACTATCTTGTTATATTTACAACTTTGTATAGTTATACATTAGGAATCATAGTGTTCTATCATACAACTTACTTGTTAATTCATTAACCACCATTGAAAATAATGATATAAAAATTATATTAGCCAATTAGTTGGGATGTCAATGAATTGAAGTAAGCCTTATATTCCTCATCATGGATGAAGTTGTATATTCCTTCTAATGTTGGATTATTGTTGGCAATGGTGATGAGCTACGTATTTACATAAGTTGAATCATTAGTTGGAAAATTATAACTTAGGAAATTTTGTATTCATGTGATATGATGGTGTTTGATTTAATAAACATAATAGTGTTGGTGTAATGTACCTAGGGAGGATAATACGGGGTACCTAGGGAGGTACCTAAGGGGGATATTTAGTGTAATGTGGACATAATCATGGAATAAATACAATATGTAGTTAGAGAAAATAATATAATAATAAAGGGTAGTTGGCATAGTCCCCTAGGAATATTTATGAAAAAGAAAAAAATACACCTGAGTTTCATTATATTAATATATGTTGGATATATTGTATTATAACAAGCATGGATTGTAGAGTGATTCCTTCCATAAGGTGTATTTGATGGCGTTTCCCTACATTAAGGGATCTCTCTATATATTGGTGTTATTTTTGTGTGTATGCATTCTATTATTTATAAATTTTAAGGGTTGTATATTTTTTGTGATTCAATTTCAATGGTTAAGGAGCTCCATTGAAAGGTAAGTTATTTCATCAAAACTCTAATTCTATTTTTGGGTTATAGTAAGCAATTTGAATTTAAGGGAAAATTGAATAGTCCTAGTATTGAAGAATACATAGAAGAAAGCAAGTCAACACGGGGAAGGAATTTCTGATATTGGTTACAATCCAATTTACCAGATGTTGCTGCCATGTTGTGGGAGTTTCTTAACCATGACAACAATTTTAAACTTCCATATGAAGACTATGAAAAAATATTTTTAGATGGGTAGTCTCATGCAATGAACAATGATAAAGAAACCACTAAGGGTTTATGTCCATGTGACAATTTATTACATGTTTATGGATGTATTCAACAAGAAAATGTTATTCTTTCTATAAACCCTAGTAAAAAACATAACTTCATCAACATTGTCTTAGCTAAAATATTGTAGGTCCCAACAAAGAATTTTCAAAACACACACATTGAGGGTGAAAATTTTCACATTTTTAAAGATTTGAAGGTTAGTATGGATAAATATGTTTTGCATCCAGATTTTCATGCTATAGATATGGTGTAACATCCCAATCTACTGAACACACTTTTATTGACTTATTCTTTGAGGACACTTGTGTGCAAGTGATTTGATTATGGTACATTGTGATTTTGTTTCGATTATGGATTATACATGATGATGATGATGATGTGTTATGACTTATTATTGTTTGATGTATATATTGACATATGCTACTGATGAGTTTTTTGGAGTGTGAATGACACATGACAAGTTATGGATGCTGATGACATCAATGAACTTCCTTGAACTCCAAATTGAGTCAGGGAGTGAATTGTATTTTGATTGAGTATTTCATTTACGCACTTGTGACATATGATCGATTACAATATGATTTATGTATATGGATTATTGACATGGGTATTATCAATGGATGTAGTCTTGAGGATGCTTGCTAATCTAACTCACATAAGGAGTAGAGGGGCCATGCACAGAAACCAGACATTGAGGGAGAGGTGTGGTAACATCCCTGTCAGAGCCTACTAGCACTCCTGTTGTGGTATGAACTGTAGTTTAACGATTACCTAGTTTGAGAGGTCAACAATGTCATGAGGGTAGATTGAGACATTCGCTCATGAAGATTTCTAAGGAGCGCGCAATAAAGTGGAGTCTTTATTCCTTAGAATCTCTTAGTCTCTCACAAGGTCAACTGAGTGGAGTGTTGACTCCAATGGGTCGAAAAAACTTCCAAAACCACTCAAAGGGGAGTGACACCCTTGGATAATAAAGGTGTGTCTTGAAGGGCACGTCGTGTAATTAAAAACTTGAGTCAATAAATCTAGGTGGCCTAGAAAACAAAAAATTATTAGACCTTGTTGGATTTAAAATAATTTATTAAATAGTGAATTTATTAATTATAAATCTCAATAAAAGTATAAGACTAATTCTAAGACTAATCCTAAGTCTAGTTTTAGTTAGGGGACTAAATTGAAATATTAAATAAATTAAAATAATATAGATAAATCAATTTAAGGAAAAAGTGAAAAAAATCTAAAAATTAGATAAAATGCAAATGTGTACATGAAAATAATAAAATAGATTTTTAAAATAGAAAGAAATAAAATATGAGAGAATAGGAGTACACTTGGAAAATAATTTTGAATCAACCTACCACTAGTATAACTAGAAGATGACTCCTAATCCAACTCTAACTAAGATCTAGTTCGGAGACACTCATTAAATGAGAATTTGGAGAACAAAGGGACAACTAAGAGAGAAAATATGAACACATTGGGGAATGTGAGGGAAATAGAATTTTTAAATAAAATGAAATTGGTATTTACCTGTACAACTTGGAGAGAGTGTCACAAGTGTGTGGGTCAATAATCCTATTTAAATTAATTAAAAAGTTAATTAATTGTGCATCTCGACATGTGTCAGTGAGGAAATTTCTATAAAAAAATGATGTAGAAGTTCAACAAATCTCAATTATTCCTAGTAAGGTTATGCTGCCAAAATTATTGTGAACTCTATTTTACTTGTGAGAGTTGGGATACCAAGCTTGAAGAAGGAGTGGAAGCTCTTCCTTGCAAGGCAAGATTGGAGCTATTGCAATCTGGTTTTTATGTGTGGCCCCTTTGTAGCTCAGGGGGCTAAGGGGGAAGAAGAGTACCCGTTGGCTAGGAGGTACCAATAAAGTTTTGGATTATGCAAGCAAGGAAGATGCACACAAATTGGAGAAAATATCAACTTCAACTATCAACCAATTTACTGGTCACGATATTTTGATTTTCAATTAATTATGTATACAATATGATCGACATTACATTTTAAAATGGAAAAATTTGTATATCACGTGATAATCAATGACATACCTCGCTTTCTATAGAAAAATGTTATCCTAGTAAGTGTGCAGATGTGCAGATTATAATTAATGTAAATGGATTTTTCAATAATATGATTTCTAAATTGATAGTTCTCTTTTATGTAGAAATTGTTTCTGTAGTTTTAAGAATATTTATGTTTATATAGAGATCGATATGCTTCAACTTTAATTTACAGTTGTGGGATTTATTGTATTCGGGCTCTTGTAATTTTTACTTGTGAATTTTAAAGAAGAGAATTTGAACATGGTGTGCAAACCTTAAGAGTATGTTACCGTTTGAGATCAATAGGAGTCACTTAGACTCTTTTAGGTTTCTTATGGTTGTAATTTGTATTAAAAAACAAAAAAGTTACGTACGATGTATATCTATGAACAACAATGCGATATTGTTTACAGTTTTCCCTGAGTAGGAATTCTTTGCATAAGAGCGCTGGCTAAAGTGCACTTGAAATCCCCCTCTCTTCCTACTTAATACTCTTATGTTAGTAATGGGAGCATAACCTTCTTCCCTATATTTTATTTTACTCCTGTAAATCGAAAATTGTTAAGAAAAGGGTGAAGGTCCTTCCATTGTAAACTCTGCTAATTTTTCAACATTGTAGGTCTCCTTTCGACCTATGATGCTAAGTGAGGTGATTAAGCCTTAGAACTTAGCTAAGAGAACAATTTATTCCTCTCCATTCTGGCACCTTCATTAAACCGTAATTCTTCTGAATCTTGTCAAAATTTAAATCTCCTTGTTTACGTGAAGCACCTGAACGCCAGTTTCTTTCTTACAACTTTATAGTATATTTTTTGTCTTGAACCTTCAGTTCACTGATTCTCCTGTCCTTGAAATGTGGATTTAACTCCCAATGAAGATTTAGCTATTCCAATATTTTATCGTCCGGAGAGGTTCAGTGGAGGACTCGTGTAATTTTCTTAACCGCACCTTAGTATATATTCTTAGGTAAGATAAACACTGCATCGATTTCATTACCTGGACACTTGTTGTCACGTTGTGAGTTCCTATAAATTCCTGGTATAATAAATAACTACTTAATTATATGTTTCAAACACTTATGAATCCTTACTTAATGATTGTTGTATCTTAGAAAAAGAATTTTTCTGTAGCAATGATAGCTCACGTTGGATTATGATAAATATCTGATTGTAGTGCTGGTCATTTTGAGTAATTAATCCGCAACCGCAACCATCAGGTATGATCGTAGAATTTGATCAAGTATCCCTAGGTCATCATTTCACGCTAGTTTAGAAGTTATAAATTTATTTTGAAACTTGAAGTTACGTGTAGTTAAAATTCTGAAATCCTTGTTGCAAAAATTTCAATACTTACAATTATTTAGAGTCAATAGTCAACTCAGGAGTGGGATTTAGAACTGAAATTGTAACTGTTAGTTCTGGATGGGGAGGTAGACTTAATGTGTGAGGGTTAGCGTCTCAATTAGATTCTTATTTTTACGCGAAAGGCCTATACCTATAGGAGATGGGCACAATTAATGATCTTTTAATGTTAAATTCTAATATGATGGTTATACATTGAAGATGTTGGTATATTGCTCCTCTGAATCAATAAATTGGACGACGAGATTGGATACTCCATACGATCTGTTCGGCATGCCATTGTAGAAGTTATCACTTATTTATCGATATCATGTTTCCATCACATCCAAAGGTTGACATAATCTAGAGGTCGAGACAAATGGAATTCAAAGGGAGAATCTGATTGGGATGCTCTTATAATTGATTAAGGAATATTACGTTTAAGAACAAAGCATGGAAATTAAGGAATGATTAATTTTTAGAGTGTAACAAATATATTATTCCACCGTTAGGTATAAGAGTGTAGTGATTATATTACTCTATTTTAGGTATAAGGAATTTCATATTATAATCATTATGAAGTTAATTTAATTAATAATAATAAAAAAATTGAATATAATCAAGTATTAATATTAGTTAAATTCAATAATGTAATTTAAATGATATTTGTCAATAATTCAAAGGAATCTTAAGAGTTACATATTGTCACTGGAATAGATGTTATAGTTGGGATTAAATGAAATAATCATTAATGATTGTCATTTAACGAAATTAGTATTAAGTTCATTATTAAATAAGAGTTGGTTAAAGACTATTTTTGTATCCAAGATTTGAATGTATGTCATGACACTAATTAAATTGTACCAATACAAAAGTGACATGTTTTTATATTCTAAGTTTAATCGCTCCAATCAATCACTTATTCGATAAGTCAAATCATTATAATAACACAAGATTTGTATATTTGCATTTTATTCTAGACCTTGTATGTCTTCGTTTATTTCGTATGTTCAGATGATTGTGAATGTCATTTGCTAGATCCGTTAATTGCGATTGATAAGTGTATCCTGAATTTGTTATGAAGGTAAGATGATTAAGATAGTAGTGATGTTGATAAGAAATAATTGTCTACCTATTGTTATCATTGTACTTTAGTTGTACTGTTTATGAAATTTTCGTATGGATAAAGTTGCAACCTTTTTAGTATCTTAATTTTTTTTTACTTAGTCGTATTTTCTTATAATTAAGTTGTGTATGGGTGGAAGTTATAAATAATTAATGTTATCTCAAGGGTAGATAATTATTAATGGTGAATATTAATTAGATGATGTTATTCATGACGAGAGGCTTGTTATCTAGATGATGAAATAGTTTGTCTCTTTAAATGTTAAAGGAAGGAAACCTTGTTTAAAATACTAATTACTTGAATGTTTAAATTGTGTTATGATCAAGAATCTTATTGTTACTTTATTCTTGAGTCTAGATTTGATTTGGTTATGGAAATAGATATCTCCATGTTCTTCAGAACAATCACTAGTCCTGAGACCTTAAATGGTCAAGATCAATCAAATGAATCTTGGACTTGAGTGTTGATTATGTGTCTTGGATGTCCTAACTTTGCAGGGTAGGTTGGGTGGATGGACTTCTTTGTTATCTTATGTGATATGGTTAATCTATTAGTAAAAATGATGTTGTAACTTATTCTAGTTGTATAGTGATGTAGATGAGATTATAAGGTGTAATATTGATGTATGTTATTGACATATAACTCTTGTTCTAATTGTTGATGTTTTAAAAAACAAATTAACACTACCGTACTCACTTATTTTGATGTCGTAACTAAGGGGTCATTACATATGGATAATATGGATATTGTTTTGGGATATCCTTGGATGGACTCAATTGGTACAATTAATATTAATTTAATATTAATGTGCAATAGAAGTTTATGAATCATTGGTATGAGGAAACAAACTTTACATTACATGATATTTCTAAATTATTGAACAAGCAGGGCCAAATAGGAACACGAGGAAGTCATGGAAAGAATTACTAATTGCAGTACCTATTAACACATAATATGAAGAGTCCAATGACCACCAAGGTTGAATTAGAACAATATCCAATAGAAGAACATGAAGAAAATCCCCATGAAGGGCATAAAATAAAAGAAGAATCTGAGATACATTACTCAATTGAACCGCATGTTGAATATTCAAAGGCCAAAGAACCAATATATGAAGTTATTATATATTTCCACCCACACCACCTGGAAAAAAAATAATCATCAAGGAAAGGTCATCAACATTGGAAAAATTACTATGGATCAACATCATAACCAAAAACACGTCCATTATGAAAGAGCATGAAGGACTAAAATAAATTCATAGAGATATCATAGTAGCACAACGAAAACATGGAATTGAAGGAGCAACTAGAATTAAGATTGAGGTGGAAAGGAAGTAGTTGACCCTCATGTTCTCATTTTATTGGGATGTATGGATGCTCGTGTTTGGTACCAATCGACTATATTGCTTTGTATATCATATTATATTCCTTCCACCCATGTTTCAAAGATGAACAATGTGAAGGGGAGTGGAATGTAATGTACCTAGGGAGGATAATATGGGGTTCATAGGGAGGTAACCAAGGGGGATAATGAATGTAATGTGGCCATAATCATGTAATAGGCCCACTATGTACTCAGAGGAAATAATGAAAATAAAAAATATTTTCATAGTCCATAATCCCTTATGAATGCTCATGAGAAAGAAGAAATACACATGAGTATCATTGTATTGGGATATGCTGGATGTATTGTATTGTAGCCCTACCTTAAGGTTATATCTATATCTTGGTGTTATCCTTGTGTGTGTGAATTCTATTATTTCTAAATTTTAAGAGTTCTATGATGTTTCTTGTTCAATTTCAATGGTTAAGGATCACTATAGTTTGGTTGATCTTTTCACAAAATTCATATAATTGGTTATCATTATAACCAAACTAGATTTTCACTTCATTAGGCATGTGTCTAGGCATTTCATTAATTTGGAACCATATATGAATGGAAAAAATGCAACATGTTAATGAATTCATGTTGAAGGAGTTTATTCTCAATTTGATAGTAAATTGTGGAGACACCAATTATTTTAATTATGTAGAGGATCTACGTTGGTGAAATAGATGAGCCATAGAACTACCATTTATTGATCAATAGAGCCACCATATGAGGAAATATATTCAAATAAATGCCCTCATCAAATCAATATAGAAAATCTAATGAATCAAGGGAATTGGACATTGTCTTTGGAAACGATGTCAATTGCTACCTCTCAAACCTACATTGAAAGATATCCAAGTCCTTGAACACAATGAAACCCTAAATAAAATTAGGAACACCACCCATTATCATTGTGACAAATATTCATCTTACTCACCTCTCCACTAGCACAAGGTGAAACCCTAAGAAAGATAGTTTTTTTATATTCTTTAAAATAGAGGGATGGTAAGTTTCCAAGGATAGTGCCTATCCAATTGGGTGATGGATTTTGGAACAATAATTAAAAGGTTTCAAACAAAATGAAAATATACATAGTTAGAATGTTATAAACATGCTTAAACTAACCATGAAAGTTTATTATGTAGGAAATTAATGGAGAGCCCTTCCAAAGATGCTCCTCGCAACAAGTATAAAATAAATCAAGTAATAATGTACAACCATGAATGATTAAATAACAACCACATATGAAACCATAAATGAAGTATAAAAAAGTATCAATCCTTCTTTATTGAATAAATAACCAAGAATACATCAATTTTCTTTAAGAGTGATTTCACCATAAAATCAAAAGGGCCTGAACATGCCACACTTAACCATAATTATTAGCTAGGGTAGCCCTCAAAATAGAGTAAAAATATCACCGGACATATGTTCCTTCAAGTTTCAGTTTGATGAGCGTGAAGAGAAACAAGATCGCTCGAAAAAAATTTCAATTTTAGAGAGTGTGAAAAAGGATTAAAGAAGACTCATGGGGGATCCTTTTATTATGTAATCTAAGTGAGGCCGAAAAGGATAAATAATATATTTCTAGATGTTACTTTCATAGTTTAAGTGAGATTGAAAGAAAACAAACCATGCTCTAGGGGAGTCCTATGGGTATAGGCCAGAAAAATGATGAAGAAGAAGGATGAGGATTCAACACAAAGTCACAACAGGAATAAAAGGACTCATGTGCCTATGAAGTACTTCGACATGGGCACCAAAAGACAAACAAGGCTCTAACTAGGATTCCCATGGAAAGAAGTATCTACCACATAAATTACAACACACTTATCAACAAGGAAGGTTAGTGTCATGATTCAGTGGGGTCGATCCTAAGGCCAAAATGAACTAGGAAATGGATAATGAAAAAAATGAAAGTAGGGAAAAACCTAACCTATATTCCAGTTTCAAGGTCAATATCTATCAGAGAAGATCGATACGATGAAAAATGTCTCTAATATATTGCATATAAGGCCAATAACACTCATTCAGAAGTTAATAAATCCAATATAGATAGAAACTTTTGAAAATAAGAGGTGTTATTGCATACAAAACTTGAAAACAACAAATATTGAATGTACAATATAGTACAAGGCACCACACAACCTTACGACTCATTCATAGTACTGGTTTAGGTAGAGCCTACGACTAGGCTCTGACCAAGAGTCTCTTTGGTAGTCAACTTGAGAAGTATCCCAAAAGGGAAGAAAACAAAAAGCATGGTGTAAGTCTTCCCACATTATATAAACCGTAGTAATGGCTTCAAGGATAGCCTCATCTGAACGAAACCCAAAATCCAAGAAATCACATGAATGAGGAGGGTCGACAATACCAAAGAGAGAAGCAAACTGACCATATTCCATATGACGATGGAGCTTCTGGCCAGGTTTGGTAGAGTCTATAAATGAAGAATAATAATCAAAATGGATTGAGGATATACAAACAACGATATAAAACTGGAAAGGAAACTCAAAATCACTTAGATCAAGAGGGGGAAGTAAGGGCTCCCATGCCCCCAGTGGATAACAAGACTGATCAATTTTTGAGACCATGTATTGATAAGAAAAACATGATTTCATAGGTTCGTACTAAGAAGAAATTTAACATCGGGGATAATACGCTACATAATTTATCCGTGGAGGGGTAGAGTCTACACAAACACTAGGAACATATAAAGGAGCATCTTGAAATAACGCTGAATTAGGATGTTGATTATCGGATTCCATCTGGTCAATAGTGACAATGCTTCGATTGTGAGGGAAATTCATCACCCAAAATAGAATAGACACCACAACATTCATAACATATACATAATCATGCCCGAGTAGCATATTGAAATCTAACAGGCCTTGCACCACTATAAAATCAACAAGGATAGTATTCCCACATAACAAGATAGGAAATTGAGTAAGAATCCCCAAATATTCACTAGGACATCTGTCAAAATCCAAAAACTCATGTGAAGTAGACACAATCTTGGGAGAACCCAAAGCTTGTGAAGCAGAGGAGGATAAAATACTTGTGAAGGCTCCTTCATCCACAATACATTGGTAAAAAAAATTTGAATTAAATTCAACCCTTATTTGAAAGGGTGCAGAATAAGGAAGGTTAGGCTCAATAAGGTCATTCCAATCAAATGAATCCATCCTAGGACTTGGAGTGGTTGTGCTCGAAGTCAATGTAATTCCCCCTTGTTAAAATTGGAAGAGATTGTAGACATGAACCATAATCTTCGTTCCTATGGAATTCTAAGGCATAGATGAGTAAGGTGATCTCCCTTGCAAAGCTTACAAGGGAAATTAGGCTTATATACTATCCGTATAGGTTTCTAAACATAATCAATGCCCCTAACATGACCAACAATGGTTGGTTACTTGTCCTCAACATGACTCGCAAAGGTTGTTGACAACTCTCCAATATGACAAGCATAGGTTGGTTGTTGAATTCCAGTATGACTCGCAGGGAATAGGTTTATGCCCCTAACATGACTTGGATTGATTGGTTTCACATCTCCAACATGAATTGTATAGGTTGGTGATTGGTCGATAACATGACTCACATAGGCTACAAACTTATCGACAGTATGACTAGCAATGACTGGAATTTCCCCCCCAGCATGACTTGCATAGGTTGGGTGATTTCCCCCAACATGACTTGCAGAGGATAGGTGTTGGTATTCAACATGACTTCCAGAGGTTGACAACCTATCTCCAACATGAATCACATAGGTTGGTGATTTATTCTTTTTATTCTTCCTCTTTCTATTTCGTTTAGACTTATGATTACTAGTAGAAATACTTTCACCAAAGAAGGCAGAAGGAGGAGGGGAAGAATTTGTTGATGAAGGAATGTCAACATGATTCCCATGAAATAAGGTGCTTAAATAATAAGCATCAAGAGAATTCAATAAATTTGGAATGGTACCCAACCAAACCGGTAGTCCCACATTCAACCCAGGGATGTTCAAAGTGACCATCAAAGGGACACCAACTTTTCCAAAGAAAAGAGAATCACAAGAATCCCCTTGTGAAGGGGTTCCTTGGTTGGTATCATCATTAAATTTATCCATGAATATATTATTCACAAGTTCCTCCCTTGCGGGATCGTTCAATTCCATAAAAGTATCACACACTAACTTTGGTAAATCAATGGTACAAAAATATATGCCTATAAGGAGGAAGCTCCATGTTTCTAAGAGGAAGACCCAAAAGTCCTCACGATCGATGGAGTGGGTGGTATACCACATTAGGTTATATACCCAAATAAATGAATGACTAACTTGCTATTGAAAAATAAGGATCACAAAGCACACCACTAAAAGTCCCTAAAGATAAATCAAGCAAAATGTTGGAAGGACAATTACGCCAACCAACACTAGAGAAAATTACCGGTGCAAGTGTAACTTGAACATGGAAATAACCTTCTGGTATACTCTACAAAGTGTGAAATGACTTCTTCTCCAGGTACCACAATATACCCCCTCAATCACTTATGTAAGTCCCTATAAAAATGAAACTAGGTTTCCAGCACATAGTCATTCACCAGGCGGGTACAGTCGACAGTGGGGAAGATCGCATGAGAAGGATAACTATGTCTGAATCCTTTCGAGGGTACCAAAATTAAATTTTTTGGAAGACAACTGAGGATCCTAAACAAATTCAAGGTCCACGAAGATCCGAAGTCAAAAGAAGTCAGTGGAATCCCAACAATTGTTGTAATATTGTAACTTCAAAGAATATTCTAATTAATTTTGAGTTATTATCTTATAGATCAAATCTTCTTTTGTGGATTGATCATGTTGGGTCTTGTATAATATCAAATCCACTTTTTTTGATTGTTCAAACTATATTTGTATGGTGGTATTTGTAAATTTGACCCCTAGTATTTATAAAGTGGTTTTAACCACTTCTAGGAGAAGTTGGCCCGATTAAGTGAAGTAACATAACCCTAGTGCCTCCTCAACTAGTATTTATATGTGAGGATGGTGCCTCACTTGTACACACACACTCACTCTTCTAGCATATCTTGAAGGTATTTGCAGTTGTAGGAGGAAGGATAAGAGAGGCACATACTCATTCTTGGTTTATCTTTGGTGTTTTGGTCTTAGTCTTGGAATAGTATTGATAATCTATTATTGAGGAAGTTTTTGTTGGGTTTTCTCCCCCATGAGGATTTCCTAGATAAAATGTTGTGTACCTTTTGATTGTGTTTCTTTCAGTGATCCTCTTTATGCTATTGTTTTGGAAATTCATTGAATGCTCATGTAATTTGGAAATAACCTAATAACAAGAGTGAAAATTTAACATGGTATCAAAGCTTAATTGAATAGAGGATATTTCACTCGGTATCTAGATGTCATTGTTGTCGTACAAGAAAATTAGGGATTTTTACTGAAGAGGAATTTTTGACCAAAAAATATCTTGGGAAGTGCACCCTACCCTAGTGCATATTTTGGAAGCTTGAGTGAACTTTTTCAATGGCCTGATTCTCCTAAAAGTCAAACCCTAGTTTTGACTGGTACCAGAAAACCAGAAAACAAAAAACCAAAACCAATACCAGAAGTGCCAATCCAGAATTGCACAGGTCAAGTTTCAAGGGGTAAAACTTGGAATTTTTTGAAATAGTCAGCTCCAACAAACTCACCTCATCCCATTGCATCTCCTAGTAAGATCAGTTTCAATTTTTGAGCACTTTCATTTTCGGGTTATTTTCTTAGATCCAGGTCAAGATGTCTGGAAGCACCAATCTTGTTGACAAGATAGAAGGTGTGGAAATTTTTGTGACTAGAAGTATAAAATTGGACTCATTATTGAATAGAATGACCTTGCAAAATTCACAAAAGAAAATCTACTGAAACCTAAAGAAGATGTAGCCAAAGAGAAGTACAAGAAGGATATGATTAAGGATAAAAGGATAATTGCAGACTCTATTCAAGACCACTTGATACCTCAAGTGTCTTATAAGAATACTCCAAAATATGTGTTTGATGCCATAACTAGAATGTATGAAGGAAAGAACATCAACTGGAAGATGAACTTGAGAATCCAACTCAAGAATACAAAGATGCAAAAAGGAGAAACAATTCAAGACTATTTCTCTAGGCTTTCTCAATTCAAGGAACAATTAGAGTAAATTTGAGACAACTTGGATGAATATGAACTCATTATGGAAACTCTTAATGGTCTCACAAGACCTTGGGATGCCATCATCCAAACTATTTGTGCAAGAAAAGAGAAACTCCAATTTGGCAGTTTATGGGAAGAATGTGTTCAAGAAGAAGCAAGAGTGGCCAATCGAGAATATGTACTATTAAGAGATGAATATCAAGCCTTAGCTACTCATGTTAAAGAAGGAAAGAAAAAGTCTCATTTTCAAAAGGAGACCCACTTTCGTAAAGAATCTCACTCTCCAAAGAGATTCTAGAAATATCATAAGGGTCAAAGAAAGGGAAAATATTTCTCCTCTAATCAATGTTATAATTGTCATAAGATGGGACACATTTCTAATAAATTTCCTGCCAGAAGGGAAGAATACAAGAGGAGAAATAACAAAATGCATCATTCCCATGCAGCTGAAGATGATGATCCACCCAAGAAGTTAACTAAATAAGAGATTGAAGATTATGTTTTGTTTTCCTCCCTCTCAGGATTTGACACACCTAGAGAGGATACTTCGCTCATAGATAGTGGTGCCTCTAAGCACATGACAGGTCCAAAAGACACTCTCTCTAGTCTTATAGAAAAGGAATTCCCCTAGAATTTTTCACTTGGAGATGATCATCAGTATCCTATCAAAGGAATGGGAGAATCCACCTACAAATTTGATTCAGGAACTCCAATGAGAGTGAAGGATGTACTCTATGTACAAGGTTTTAAAAATAACTTACTTTCTATTTCAACCCTAGATAAGAAAGGTTTCAGGGTTGCATTCATAGATGGTGAATTTATTTAGTGGTTTAAAGGAAAAACTATAGAATATGCAATTGTTATTGGAACAAAAGAAGGTGTTTTGTACAAGTTAAATCACTCAAATGTAGTCTTGACTCACTCCACTAAAATTCCTTGTGAACTTTGGCATAGAGGAGTAGCTCACATCAACTACAAAGCCTCACCATATTTAAGAAAGGTAGTTATAAGTTTAGCAGAATTAAAGGTTGATCTGAAGGTGTATGCAAGGGATGTGCACAAGGAAAGAACATAAAGAATCCTTTTCCAAAGAGCGACAATAAAGCATAAATAATATTGGAGCTTATCCACTCAGATGTATGCAGTCCAATTCCATCAACCTATCTAAGAAGGTATGTATACTATGTATCCTTTATTGATGATTACTCTCATAAGACTTAGGTTTATTTCTTGAATTCAAAAGATGAAGTACTGGGAAGGTTTAAGGAATTAAAATCCTTGGTATAAAACCTCTTCGAAAGGAAAATCAAGATACTCAGGTCAAACAATGGAGGAGAGCACACCTCAAATGAATTTGTAATTTTTTGCAGAGATGTCAGGATTAAGAGGGAGCTCACCAGTCCCTATAATCCTCAACAA
This sequence comes from Picea engelmannii, assembly GCA_009831015.1. NCBI lineage: Eukaryota > Viridiplantae > Streptophyta > Pinopsida > Pinales > Pinaceae > Picea > Picea engelmannii. The sequence goes on along the minus strand of ML813393.1, from coordinate 58,231 downwards.
AATGATGTAGAAGAAAGAAAGAATAGAAAAATTATGGAAGAAGTAAAGACTATGATTCATTATCAAGATCTTCCAATGCACTTATGGGCTGAAGAAGCAAGAACAACAATATATGTCCAAAACACCTTATCCCATAGTGCACTTGGATTCAAATCTCCTGAATAAATGTTCACCAGAAAGAGGCCAGAAGTAAGCCATCTCAAAATATTTGGTTGTCCAGTATTTGTACACATTCCAAAATAAAAGAGAACTAAGTTGGATCCTTCGGGAAAGAAGGGAACATTTGTTGGATATTGTGAGGTCTCTAAGGCCTTCAGAATTTACATACTAGGTTACCATAATATTGAAATTAGAAGATATGTAACCTTTGATGAATATGAAACACTCAAAAGATCAAGGAAATTCCATATTGAAGAAGTATATGAATAAGAACTTGTAGCTCCTAGAGTTTCATAACCCATGAAAGAAGTTATAGTTACCCCTGAGGATAAGATTCTAGAAGATCATGATATGATAGAATCTCAAGAAACTCCTCACATGAAGATCTCTCACAAGAGAAATCCATCTTGGTAAAGAGAACATATTCAAGATGCAAAGAAGTATGGTTCCCTAGAAGGAACCCTGAGACAAAGAAAGAAACCTAAGACATTCTCCAACTATATGGCCTTGATGTGTGATCTTGTAGAAAAGGAACCTACTTGATTTGAAGAAAGAAAATAATGGATGGATGCCATGAAAGAAGAATACCATTCCATTATAAAGAATGATGTATGGGAAGTAGTTCCCATACCAAAGAACAAATATGTGGTATCTTCCATGTGGATATACAAGATAAAACATGAAACAAACAGAAGTATTGAAAAACATAAGGCAGGATTTGTGGCTCATGGATTTTCTCAAAAGTAAGGTATTTACTATGAAGAAACATTTTCTCTTGTAGCCGGATACACTTTGATCAGAACCATCATATCTCTTGCAACCAAATTGAAGTGGAAGTTACACCATATGGATGTGAATTTTTTTTCTTAAACGATGTTATTGAAGAAGAAGTGTATATAGAACAACCACAAGGGTTTGAAGTTGAATATAGAAAGACTCATGTCTGCAGGTTGAAGAAATATTTGTACAGGTTGAAGCAAGCTCCTAGAGCTTGGTATGGCAGAATTGATAGTTTCCTGACAAGATTGTGCTTTACCAAGAGTAAAGTTGATCCTAACCTATACTTCAAAGTTATGAATGATGGGACAGTTATATTACTACTATATGTGTATGATTTATTCCTGACTAGATAATAAAATCTCATCACAAATTGCTAGAAGAATCTTGTTGTAGAGTTTGAACTAAAATACCTAGGCTCGATGCATTATTTCTTAGGTCTTGAAGTTTAGAAGAGCCCAGAGAAGATATTTGTTAACAAAGGGAAGTATGCAGTTGAAATACTAAAGATATTTGACATGTTGGAATGTAAATCCATGAACACACCCATGGAAATGAATTTGAAGCTCCTGGTTGATACTTCATCATAGTTGGTTGATGTTACTCTATACAGACACATTATTGGTTCGTTGATGTATTTGATTAATACCGGGCCAAATATATGCTTTGGTGTGAACACCTTAAGTTAGTATCTGGTGGACTCTAGATGTGTTCACCTTGTATTTGCAAAGCATGTGATGAGATACCTTAAAGGTGTTGGACAACTGAGAGGGGGGGGTGAATCAGTTGTTACTGGGCTTAAACAATTATGCTTATTTTAAACTCTTTACACAACATTTAATGACAGTCACAATAGTGAAGGGAAGTAACCAATAGAACATTCAAAATCAGTCACACATATGAGATAAATAGAGACAGATATTTCCTGAGGAAACCCATACAGGGTAAAAACCTCTTCTTCTTTATATGATAAGTAATATTTACATTCTTTACATTATCATACATATGAGCACGAACTCATAATGAGGCTACAACCTTTGTTTTGCAAGATGCTACTTGCTGAGAGCACCAACTCTCTAGATTCTCTAGCACCAACTAGAAGGAAGCACCAACTCCCTGGTTTCTCTAGCACAACCTAGAAGGAAGCACCAACCCCCCGGTTTCTCTAGCACCAACTAGAAGGANAGCACCCACTTGAACCTCTAAGGAAAATAGTCCTCCCTAAAACCTCCCTACCACCCTAAAATATAAATCTTTGCTATTAAGACTTATTAAAGCGATATAAAGTTCTTCCATGGCTTACCGATCTCATCATTGTTCTGCTACACTGCGCTGCTCTGTCTGCATCAGTGTCTTCTGCACACTCCTTGTGCTTTCTGTTCTTTTGCCTTTTATGCTCTCTGTGTCATGTCCCTTCAATGCACCATTCCCCTTCTGTGCATTTCTGCTGCTACACTTTGCCTCCTTCTTCACACCTCAATCACACTCAACCACAACAACCTATATCTCTTCTTTGTTCTACATTCTTATAGTCTCTGTGCTCCTTGTGCATGCAATATGCACCAAGCTCCTGCATGCTCTCCCCCTCCCACTGTTCTCCACGTCGGGGGTGTTTACTCGCACTTCCCTTTGCCACGTCTTCCCTGCCTGCAGCCTCAACCCTCTGTGTGTTCTGCTTCTCCTCCTAATGTCGAGTACTCTACCTGATCATCATTGCAACTCTTCATCTTCTCTGGCAGTTCCACCCATGCGTCCAGCATCATTGGGTGTTATATTGAGATTCCTTGGCCTCTCGAGCAGATGAGACTCTTCGTCTTCTTCATCATAGTTGAGCTCATCCTCTAGCAGAGACCATCAGTCATTTATATCAGTTACACTATGAAGTGCAACAATAGCCCTCCAATCATATTCAAAATCACATGCACCATTGGATGGAGTTTGTAGGGTCTTGCGTTTAATTCGTTGTTTCGCATTTCGGCATTTCAGGATTCCTGTGATTAAGGTTTCTTTATGCTTCATGTACTGATCCCCGAAACTCTAAAATTGAGATTGGTTGCACTAGCTCCTTCCTCCATCTTTCATCGATGTGACCAATGGCTGTGACCACAGGCTAAGCCAAAACGTGTTTTTCATTTCAGCATTTCGGCAATTCGGCAATCCTTTTGTGAGTCATCTCAACTGTCCAAGTCGCGATCTCTAAAACTCTGAAATGGAGCTTTCCACTTCATGATTTTATCTACAACTCTTCGACGATGTGACCACCATCGGTGATCGAGTGCTTATCCATAAAGAGCTTATGAAATTTCACAATTCGACATTTTGTCATCCTTGATGCGAAGATTTCTTTACGCTCTATCCTCGAAACTCCGAAATGGAGCTTGTTGCTTCAAGTTCTCTTCTACAGTTCTTTGATGATGTGACCACTAGAATATGACCCCTCTCCAATCACACAAGTGCTTCAATCTCCAAATCAACGGTCCTCAATCTGTGGTGATCGAATGACTATCCTCTGCCCTGGGACTTTAGCCTTCGGGACTTTGGGGGGAGTGATGGAGTTAAACCTCCCGAAGAAAAAAATTCTAGAGTGAGATTAGTCTTGCATCAGTCGATGACATGTCGTGACCTGAGTGGTTGTCACGTGTCACTCAGAATTGTGATTTCCAGTGGCCTGAAATGCCAAATCAACTTGACACTTGTCGTTGTCTGATCATGCCATGTGTCATAGTCTTCCACCTATCGTTTCTGACATGGTCTGCCACATTCACCTCCTGGATCTGTCGGCCCAGATCACTTCGCAATTTTTCATATCGTGATTTCAGCATTCTTTATGTGAATGTTCTTCACTTCTAAGTCTCGGTCTGTGAAACTCCGAAATGGAGTCAAATAAGCTTTTCGCACTTCGCAACTTCGGGACTTCTGTGATGAGGAGTCTCGACACTTGACTCCTCCATCTCCCAGTATCTGAAAATCTGAAATGGAGTTAGATCAACGGTCCAGATCAAACTTCGATCTGACAACTAAGGTTATTTCATGATTTTGCATATCGCGAATTCGAGAGGTTAGGGAACCCCGTTCCTTTGACTTTCCAGTCAACGAAAGTATGATATTTCACCATGTATCCTTCTTGGATCGACGGTCCATTTTTTTCCTCGATCCAATGATTGAGATTACATTGTGGTTTAGCATTTCGCAACTTCAGGACTCTTGTAGTAAGAGTTCTTGACATCCCCAACTCCCGGTATCCGAAATCCCAGTATCCGAAACTGTCTCCTGCTTTTGAGATTTCGACATTTCGCATTTCATGATTCTGGGACTCCTGTGGTGAAGTGTTTTTGACACTTCAACTCTCGGTCTAATATTTCCATGCAATTATCCTTGCACTGTTGATCTTCCTTGCATACATGTTTTCCATCAAATAAACAAGCACACTCTTGCACTCTTCGTGCACCTGTGCACTATCTCTTCTGAGATTACGTTGTCCCTATTTTTCCATCGCTGCATACTCTGATATTTCCATCAATGACAAGCACACCTGCCTATAAATATGCCAACAATATCCCCCTTTGGAATTGATTGCAACCCTGAATGACTGTGTTAATCTGTTTGGACCTCCAACTGTAGCATCCGGTCCGGACTACTCCTTATTCTCCCCCTTTGACATCAATGTCAAAGAAAACATGCTCCCCCTGAGTTGTTGCAGTATTTTTAGGAGGTATCATATATTCAATCAATACAAAACTCCCCCTAATAGGATGGACTCTCTTAGGTGTGAGACGGGATGACACCCAACTTCTGTCATAGATATTCCAATGGTGTCTTGGCTAGGGGTTTAGTAAAGATGTCTACAATTTGTTCTGTGGTTGGAATGTAATGGACCTGAACAACCTGATTAGTGACCTACTCTCTTAGAAAATGGTATTTTATGGGAATATTCTTGGTCTTGGAGTGGAATACATGATTCTTAGACACAGTGATGGCACTAGTGTTATCACAATGAATTGGGATTGGTGTTGCGTATTTTACCTCCAAGTTTGCAAGTGTCTGAATCATCCATAATACCTGAGTACAATTAACAGCAGCAGCAATGTACTCTTCCTCTGTAGTTGATAAGTAAATGGAACCTTTCTTTTTACTAAGCCATGCTACTAATGAGTCACCCAGGAAGAATGCTCCTCCACTGGTGCTTTTTCTCTCATCAACATAGTTTTCCCAATCTGCATCTGAATAGGAAGTTAACTGAAAATTTTCATTTTTAGGATACCACAGACCATAAGTCATTGTTTCTTTCAAATACCTAAATTTCCTTTTGACAACTTGCAAATGACTCTGTTTAGGTGCATACTGATATCTTCCTACCATTCCAACAACATGCATTATGTATGGGCGAGATGTTGTGATGTACAACAGGATGCTTATCATTGACCTATATGAACTTTGATCAACATCAGGTGAGTCATAATCCTTGCTTAATTTGCATCCAGTAACCATAGGTGTACCCATAGGTTTAGAATATTCCATTTGAAACCTTTTCAACATTTCTCTTAGATATTTTTCTTGAGAAATGAACATCCCTTCAGACCTCTGAGTAATTTGCAGACCAAGAAAAAATGACAGTTCACCTATCATAGACATTTCAAACTCAGACTCCATGGTAGAAGCAAACCATTGTACCAATGAATCCTTATTACATCCGAAGATTATGTCATCTACATAGACCAATATGGTGAGTAGATCATTATCCTCTGTTTTGATATACAGATTGTTGTCAATTGTTCCTCTCTTGAACCCTTTGTCTTTGAGATACATATCCATTCTATGATACCAGGCTCGAGGGGCTTATTTTAACCCATATAAATCTTTCTTCAGCTTACATACTAAGTCAGGGTTATCAGATAGTTCAAAACCCTCTAGTTGTTCCATATAGACTTCTTCACTTAAATCTCCATTTAGAAAAGATGACTTGACATCCATTTGATAGACTTTAAACCTTTTATGACAAGCATAGGCAAGAAACATTCCGATGGCTTCTAATCTTACTACGAGCACAAATGTTTCATCAAAATCCAGTCCTTCTATTTGAGCATATCCTTTACAGTCCAATCTTGCTTTGTTCCTGACAACTTGTCCCTGCTCATTCAACTTATTCTTAAAGATCCATTTGGAACCAATGATATTTTTACCTTCTGGTCTATGACCTATCTCCCACATATTGTTTTTCTCAATATGATCAAGTTCATCATTCATTGCTTTAACCTAATGGTCATCTTTGCTAACTTCATTAACATTCTTGGGTTCCAGCAAGGATATGAAAGCTATATGTGATTGTTCGGTGTCTTTGATTATCTTTCTCCTGGATTGTACACCTTTGTCTTTTTCACCAATTATCTGACTTGCATGATGATTCTTTTGAGTGATTCTGGAGGAGGAATTTGAAGTTGTCTAAGTATATGTGTCTTCATCTAATTCAGAGTCTTCATTTTCTGATTCTTGGACCAGTTCATCTTCAGCTTTAGTTGTGTCCTCTGCAGATGACTCATTGTTATACACCTCTCTTTATGGGATTCCTTCATCAACTTTTATGTCAATATTGTCAACCATTTTATGCAGCCTCTTATTATAGAATCTGTATCCTTTACTGTTTGTAGCATACCCTAAGAAGATACCTTCATCAACCCTGTCATCATATTTTCCAAGGTTCTCATCATTATTCTTTATGTAACATTTACTCCCAAACACTTTGAAGTGTTTGATTGAAGCAGGTCTCCCATACCACAGTTCATAAGGTGTCTTGTCACTTTGTGGTCTGAGGTGGGTTTTGTTAAGAACATGGACTGCTGTGTGTATTTCTTCTACACAGTAGGTTTGACCAATGTTCTTCTCATTCATCATTGACCTGGACATTTGCTGCATTGTTATGTGTTGCCTCTCAACTACTCCATTTTGTTGAGGAGTTCTTGGGATTGTGTATTCTCTCTTAATCCCATGCTTATCACAGAATTCCTTGAAATCACTTGACATAAGTTCTCCTCCTCTATCTGATCTTACTGCCTTTAACCTCTTGCATGTTTGATTCTCAGTTAAAGCCTTAAATATTTTAAACTTCTCAAATGCTTTAGTTTTTTCCTTGAGAAAGGCAACCTAAGTAAGTCTGGAGTAATCATCAATAATCAACATGAAGTAATTTTCTTTCCCTTTTCCTTCTTGTCTTGATGATCCACATAAATCCATATGAACTAGTTGGAGTGGTTTCTCTGTTGAAGTAAAGCTCTTGGACTTAAATTGTGTCCTGGTTAGCTTTCCTACTTGGCAGGGTTTACACATCAAATTTTGGGGCTTTGATATTCTCGGAAGATATTTTACTGCCTCAAGATTTTTGAGCTTGATTAAGTGGTCAAAGTTTAAATGTCCAAGTCCCCTATGCCATAACCATCTTTCATCATGTTTTATTATATGACACTCTTCTCTATTTTCTTTCAGCACATATACGTTATTTTTTGTCCTTATGCCTTTGGCCACCACTTGTCTTGAGTTTACAGACTTTATTTTGCAATCCTTGGACGTGAACACCACTTCACATCCTCTGTCACACATTTGAATTACACTGAGCAGATTATGTTTCAGCCCATATACAAGTAGAACATCTTGGGCTTTTCCTTTTCCATTACTTAAACTCACCGTCCCTTTACCCTTTATTTTACCTAGAGCATCATTTCCAAAGGTTATGTTTCCTGATTTTTTTTCACTTAGAGATAGAAACTTACTTTTGTCTCCCGTCATATGTTTGGAGAATCCACTGTCTTATACCAAGGGTTCATTTTTCTTTGAGTTGACAACACTAATACACACTTGTCACTTTCTTTCTTCTTCCAAGCCTTGACATTTTCAGCAGGGGAATTCAAATCTGGTTCATAGTTCCTTAATCAACAATCAATAGATTTATGTCCATAGTTATGATAGATGTAACATTCAATCTCATTGTTCAATAGGTCAAAATTATTGTTACAGCGTTGTCTACTCATTGACTTTGATTATTTCTTGACCTCCTTAGTTGGATGTCTCTAGACTTAATTTGGCAATTTGCAATCTGTGAAGATTTGTTACTTGGTTGTATCATTCTTTGTCGTGGCAAGTATTTATTCCTTTGAAATCTTAATTGCTTGTGTCTATGTCTTAAGGAATAATTTACAGCTTGGTGACCAAAGTTAAAACAGTAGAAACAATAGCCATAGAAAAATTCTTTGTACCTATAAAATGGTTGTCTTCTTTGAGCAAATCAATTTCTTCCATGTTGATGATGTCTTTCAGCAGGGAGTGCATTATTTCTTTGTTCTACAAATTCAATCTTGGCACCTTTTTCTTTACTCGTCCTGGGTAGCTGATTGTCTTCCTTTGTTTCTGCAGTTTTGTTGTTGTCATTGGTTGTAGATTTGACAAACTTGATGGGTTCTTCTTTTCTTGTCTTATCACTACTTGATCCCTCTTCGTAACCCAAACCAGTTTTCAGCTTTGGATTCCTTTGTTAATTCAGAATGGTGGCTAATCCTTACGAGGCTTTGATACTTGACATATTTTGATTATACAAGGCTTGAAACAAATCCATCTCTTTCCTAGTTTTCACTACTTCTTGTTCTAAGGCTTCACATCTTGCCTTCTTTTTTGATAACTATCGTTTCAGAATGTCTTCGATTTTCTTTGCCTCTTCTAATTCCACTTTTAGTAGAACAAGGTATTCATCAGGTTCTTTATTGTCTTTCTTGAACTGTATCACCAATTGTCTTTTCTTTCTGTTCTTAATTCTTAGTCCGTCAATCTCTTCCAGTGCACTAATCAATTCTCCTTCCATGTCAACCACAACTTCTTCTTCATTAGCATCACTTCCTGTGTGTATTTTATCATAATCCTCTTTGGCCATAAGTATGAATTCATTTAGTTTATCTTCAATAGTGGATTCATTGTCTTCATCATTTGAAGGATCATCATCATTGTTTACGCAAAGACTTTTCTTCTTAAAGTTATTCTCTTTAAAGAAATTTTTGTGTTTGTGCTTCTCCTCATCATCACTTGTCTGATCCTTTCTTTTGTGGGGACATTTATTTGCAAAATGAGCTATCCTACCATAGTTGAAGCATTTGAAAGGCAATTTACCTTTGTATTTTCCTAATCCCTTCTTCATTCTCTTCACAAATGTTTCTTCAATTTCATCAGGCTCTAAATCCTCATTCTCGTCTGCCTTAAATGATGCTTCTATGGACGTGGTTTTATCTTTAACTATTCTCATTTCATATGCAATCAATGTTCCTAGAAGTTGATCAAATCCAAGGTTTTTAGATCATTAAGTTCTTCAATAGCAGAGACCTTCAGGTTGAACCTATCTGATAGAGATCTCAAAATTTTCTGAACTAAAGAAGGTTCCTCAATTTTCTCACCAAGTGCTTTCATTGTATTTACCATTTCTTCTACTCTCGGAAAGTATTTTCCAAGAGTTTCATCTTCCTTCATCTTCAGCTATTTAAACTGTATTCTGTAGGTTTGAATCTTGGCGTCCTTTACCTTCTCATTACCTTCATAACCATTAATGAGTTTGTCCCACATTTCTTTGGCAGTTCCTAGGTGCATAACTTTTACAAATTTTGCTTCTGCAAGCCCACTCAAGATAGCATTCATAGCCTTAGTGTTGAAGCTAAATTCTAGCTTGTCATCCTTATTAGCTAGTACAACTGGCTTTACATAACCAATATCTACCACATCCCAGACATCTGCACCTAAAGCCATTA
>ML813393.1:20418-48471 GCA_009831015.1 Picea engelmannii | reverse complement strand
CCATTATGTAGGTTCTCATTCTAACTTTCCAGAAGGCAAAGTTTGTTCCATTGAACAGAGGGGCCTTATTGGTTGAATTTCCTTCATGGCTTGACATGTTTAAGCTCTAGGATCTACCCTTAGATAAAAGGGGCCGACTCTGACACCAATTGTTGGACAACTGAGAGGGGGGGTTGAATCAGTTGTTACTGGGCTTAAACAATTATTCTTATTTTAAACTCTTTACATATCATTTAATGACAATCACAATAATGTAGGGAAGTAAGCAATAGAACATTTAGCATCAATCACACATATGAGATCCACAGAGACAAATATTTCCTGAGGAAACCCATACAGGGTAAAAACCTCTTCTTCTTTATATGATAAGTAATCTTTACATTCTTTACATTATCATACATATGAGCACCAACTCATAATGAGGCTACAACCTCTGTTTTTCAAGCTGCTACTTGCTGACAGCACCAACTCTCTAGATTCTCTAGCACCAACTAGAAGGAAGCACCAACTCCCTAGTTTCTCTAGAACCAACTAGAAGGAAGCACCAACTCCCCAGTTTCTCTAGCACCAACTAGAAGGAAGCACCAACTCCCCAGTTTCTCTAGCACCAACTAGGAGGAAGCTACAACTCCCTGTGTTCAAGCATCCACTTGAACCTCTGAGGACAATAGTCCTCCCTAGCACCTCCCTACCACCCTAAAATCTAAATCTTTGCTATTAAGACATATTACAGTGATATAAAGTTCTTCCATGTCTTACCGGTCTCATCACTGTTCTGCTACACTATGTTGCTCTATCTGCATCAGTGTCTTCTGCACACTCCTTGCACTTTCTGTTCTTTTGCCTTTTATGCTCTATGCACCATGTCACTTCAATGCACCATTCCCCTTCTATGCATTTCTATTGATGCACTCTGCCTCCTTCTTCACACCTCAATCACACTCAACCACAACAACCCAGATTTCTTCTTTGTTCTGCATTCTTATAATCTATGTGCTCTTTGTGCATGCAATATGCACCAAGCTCATGCATCCTCTCCCCCTCCCACTATTCTCCACATCGGTGTGGTTACTCACACTTCCCTTTTCCACATCTTCCATGTTTGCAGCCTCAAACCTCTATGTGTTCTTCTTCACCTCCTCATGTTGAGTACTCTACTTGATCATCATTGCAACTCTTTCGCTTCTCTGGTGGTTCCACCCATGCGTCCAACATCACTTTGTGTTATATTGAGATTCCTTGGCCTCTCGAGCAGTTGAGACTCTTCGTCTTCTTCATCATAGTCGAGCTCATCCTCTGGCAGAGACCATCAGTCATTTCTAGCAATTACACTGTGAAGTGCAACAGTATCCCTTCGATCATATTCAAAATCACCTGCACCGTTGGCTGGAGTTTGTAGAGTCTTGTGTTTAATTCGTCGTTTCGCATTTAGGCATTTCAGGATTCCTGTGATTAAGGTTTCTTTACGCTTCACGTACTGATCCCCGAAACTCTGAAATTGAGCTTGGTTGCACTAGCTCCTTCCTCCATCTTCTGCCAATGTGACCAATGGTTGTGACCACAGGCTGAGCCAAAACATGTTTTGCATTTCGGCATTTCAGCAATTCGGCAATCCTGTTGTGAGGCATCTCGACTCTCCAAGTCGTGATCTCCGAAACTCCGAAATGGACCTTGCCGCTTCAAGATTTTTTCTACAGCTCTTTGATGTTATGACCACCATCGATGACTGAGCGCTTGTCCATAAAGCGCTTTCGCGATTTCGCAATTCGGCATTTCAGCATCCTTAATGCGAAGATTTCTTTACGCTCTATGTACTGATCGCCGAAACTCTGAAATGGAGCTTGTCACTTCGAGTTCTCTTCTATAGTTCTTCGATGATGCGACCACCGGAATATGACCCTTCTCCAATCACACAAGCGCTTAGATCTCCAAATCAATGGTCCTCGATCTGTGGTGATCAGACGACTATCCTCTGCCCCGGGACTTTAGCCTTCGAGACTTTGGGGGGAGTGATGGAGTTAAAACTCCTAAAGAAAAAACTCTCAGAGTGAGGTCAGTCTTGCGTCACTCTATGACGTGTCGTTACTTGAGTGGCTATCACGTGTCACTCATAATTATGATTTCCAGTGGCCTGAAATGCCAAATCAACTTGACACTTGTCGTTGTCTGATCATGCCACATGTCATAGTCTTCCACCTGTCCTTTCTGATGTGGTCTTCCACATTCACCTCCTAGATTTGTTGGCCTAGATCACTTCACAATTTCGCATATCGTGATTTTGGCATTCTTGATGTGAATGTTCTTCACTTCCAAGTCTCGGTCTACAAAACTCCAAAATGGAGTCAGATAAATTTTTCGGCTTTTCGCACTTCGCAACTTCAGGACTCCTGTGATGAGGAGTCTTGACACTTGACTCATCCATATCCTGGTATCCAAAACTCCAAAATGGATTCATATCAACAGTCCATATCAAAATTCGATCTGACAGCTAAGGTTATTTCATGATTTTGCATATCGCAAGTTCGAGAGGTTAGGGAACCCTGTTCCGTTGACTTTCCAGTCAGCGAAAGGATGATCTTTCGCCACGTATCCTTCTGGGATCGACGGTCCATTTTTTTCATTGTTCCAATGGTTGAGATTACATCGTGTTTTAGCATATCACAATTTCTCATTTTGTGACTTTGGGACTCCTGTAGTAAGAGTTCTTGACATCCCCAACTCCCGGTATCTGAAATCCTGGTATCTGAAACTGTCTCCTGCTTTCAGGATTTTGGCATTTCGCATTTCGCAATTCTGGGACTCCTGTGGTGAAGTGTTTTTGACACTTCATCTCTCAGTCTGATCTTTCCATGCAATTATCCCTGCGTTGTTGATCTTCCTTGCCTTCTTGTTTGCCATCAAATAAACAAGCACACTCTTGCACTCTTCATGCACCTCTACACTATCTCTTCTAAGCTTAAATTGTCCATGTTTTTCCATCGCTGCATACTCTGATCTTGCCATCAATGACAAGCACACCTTCCTGTAAACATGCCAAAAAAAGGTACATTGGATTATGGTATTTGTTATACTAGAGATCATGAATTTAGACTTTATGGTTATACTAATTCAGATTGGGCTGGAAGTGCTTCAGATAGAAAGAAAACTTTAGGATGTGGTTTCAGTTTAGGGTGAAAAATGACATCATGGAAAATCAAGAAGCAATCCAGTATTTATCTCAACATGACAAAAGTGGAATACGCTGCAACATGTTTTGCCATTTGTGAAGCCATGTGGATTTGGATGTTGTTGACAGGTCTATTCTATCTCGAGATGGAAGCCATTGTGATTCTATGTGATAACTAAAGTTCTATAAATATCATTGATAACCCAATGTTCCATGATAAGTCAAAGAACATAGAGATACAATATCACTACATTCATGATATGGTGCATAGGGGAGATGGAAGGATCCAATATGTTGGCACACATGAGTAGGTTGCAGGTGTGTTGACCAAGCCTCTATCTCATGTAAAGTTTGAGTACTTTGGAGACAAGCTTGGTGTTGTTCGAAATGACCTCCCTCAAAAGGGGGAGTGATGTTGATGATACTATGGTATCTTGACCAATAGTGGGTATCTCTATTAGGATTTTATATCCTAGGGGATTGATCATCCTTGGGTAGATCCTAAAGGTTCAGTAAGGATGGTATGTCAAATTACCTGTGCATGTATATGCTAGATGTGGTCAGTAGTGGTATCTCAGTTATGATTTAATATCTTAGGGAATCTTATGATTCCTGGGCAGATCCAGAAGGTCCAGTAAGGAAAGTTTGTCAGAGTACCACATGGTAGCTTGTTAGGATTTTATATCCTAGGGAATATTATGATTCCTAGGAATATCCCAAAGGTCCAGTAAGGACGGTCTATCAGAGTACCACAAATGTTATTTATGATGCACCTACCTCATTCTATTCCCACATGTTGATGATGTTGTTGTTCCAGCTTCATGTTGTTGATGATGTTGTTCCAGCTTTATGTTGTTGATGATATTGTTGTTCTAGATTCATGCTATTGATGTTGATGTTTCAACTTCATGTTTCTGTTGATGATGATGATATTACTCCAGCTCCATTCTATAAGTGATGATGATATTGATGAAAAGAAAAACTTTCGATGATTTATAGATGTGTCAATCAGTGTTCCATATGTTGATGATGATGTTTCCATCTCCTTCTCTTGATGATGTTGTATTGGGTCATGTTATTAGAATACCCTTCTCATTAAGGGGGAGTGTTGAAATATTGTAACTTCGAAGAATATTCTAATTAATTTTGAAATATTATCTTATAGATAAAATTCTTTTTTGTTGATTGATCATGTCAGGTCTTGTATAAGATCAAATCCCCTTTTGTGGATTTTTCAAACTATATTTGTATGGTGGTATTTGTAAAGTTGGCCCATAGTATTTATAAAGTGGTTTTAACCACTTTTAGGAGAATTTATCCCCACTAAGTGAAGTGACATAACCTTAGTGCCTCCTCAACTAGTATTTATATGTGAGGATGGTGCATCACTTGTACACACACACAGACACTCTTCTAGTGCACATATATTGAAGTTAGTTGCAGTTGCAAGAGGAAGGAGAAGAGAGGCACATGCTCAGTATTGGTTTATATTTGGTGTTTTTGTCTTAGTTGGCATTGTATTGGCAATCTATTATTGAGGAAGTTTTTGCTGGGTTTTCCCCCCCATCAGGGTTTTCGAGGATAAAAATTTTTGTACCTTGTGATTGTGTTTCTTTTAGTGATCCTCTTTATGTTGTTGTTTTGTAAATGCATTGAATGATCATGTAATTTGGAAATAATCTAATAACAATAGTAAAAATTTAACAAGAATGACGCTCAAAATATGATCTCCACTATGCATAGTCCATCTTTGGAGGAGTTATTTCCTCTACCTTTCCTCACATGACCTCATGTTTATCCCCTATGTTAGAGGGGGGTCTTGGCTAACTCTTATGAAACTTGACTTCACCACTCCTTATCACAGACTCTTAATTTTATTTAAATGTCCTTGAAGAAATTCCTCTCCACACATAATCTAAGGCCCTAAAGCCTAGTCTAATTGGTGTACCCTATAAACAAAAAGGTCTAATATATTTTAATATTAAGTGCTTATTTTACTGGTTGGTTTTACTAAAAGGGTATGGAAGTGCAACTGATGTTGTTTGATACTCTTGCAAAAATGAAACTTATAAGAACATCGATAAATAAAACTTTACACTAATCCTTCAAATGAAAAGAGTTTCAAGGAAGAAAAAACATGAACAATCCTTCAGAACTAAAGATGTAATCTTTTCTCCTTTCCATGAAAAATTCACAATGCAACTTTCGAGTGAAACAAAAGAGCAAATGAAAGGATTTTCTTTCTTATTTTTCTTTTGAAATGCTTTCAATATAAGAAAAAAAAAAACCTATGCTAATTTCTTTTTCTTTTTCAAATAATGATGCAAAGCAATGGAAATAAAGAAAGAGACCTAACTAGCATAAAAATTGAGTTTTCTTTCTTTTTCTTTCAATCAAAGAAAAACTGAAAAACTATGTTAAAAGAAACTAGAGAATACACGATTCAAGCTAAAAATAATCAAAAAAATGTTATACAAGAGGGTTTTTTTTGTTATTTTATAAACAATTTAAGCCTTGAGCATAGCCAAACCATAGCCAATAGAGTCCTATGGAACTTAGGAAGACTTGAGGAACCAAAGGTTTCGTGTAAGAAAATAATTTTTTTTGAAAAAACTCTTCAAAGTGATAGGCACGCTTGTTGTGCATAGTTAGTATGTGTATGTAGCAGGTTGTGTATGTGCATAGTCAGCCTACGTATGTACATGGTTTGTGTATAAATAAGAACACATATGTACATGGGATGATAATAGAACAAGGCATGTACACTACTGAAAATTCTCAAAAAAGAGAAAGATTTAGACATACCCCCCAGATAAGGGAAGCTAGTAAGCACGTGGAAGGTGATTAGAGACCCAAATAAACTCAAAACACTCAACAAAATACACGAACTGAATCCAAAAAAATATCTCCTAAAAAGACACTAGAGAGACTTCCCAGTGGAGTCGCCAATTTTTCTATGGGGAAAATCCCCCTAATCTGGGTCTAGCGACTAGGTAGAGCCTTGACACCCTAAAAGATAGAAAAGGTTATATTCTACCCCAAACCACACAAAACCTTATGATAATTAAGGGGAGAGAAATAAGATAGAAACGTGTACCTTAAGTCCTTGTGTCTCATGTTGATCCCTTCTGATGGTTGCTTGTTCCAAGAATGTAGGCCTCCTCCCAAATCTGGCCTAAAACAATACTACATAAGAATCTAGAACAAGATATTCTTAACTATCAAGATTATTTAAAGAGATAGTTATAAATGAAAAAATTCATAAACACAAACACATAGACATAATATCTGGAACAAGAAATTTTCTCTTTTATTAATAATAAAATTGGAGGTTACAACCTGAACTTTATTGGCGCTGCTCCACGAACCTCACCTGGGTTCCTCTATTATATCTCCAAGTGCACTATTCCCAATACTATATTCACCACCAACATTCCAATACAAGGGTAAATGATGGATGGTATACGGAAGATGGATGGAAGGGAATGCTGAGGATAAAACAAAACTCAGAGAAAAATGCAGAAGGCTTGGGGAACAAGGGACAAAATTTGGCAGAGTTATCTTGCCTCTAGTTTGATATATCTAAATGACCCCCCAAGGGCCCTTTTTATATGAGAAAATTATGTTTAATGTGTTTCCATAAGGGATACATGTGGTAATATGGTTGCAAAACCTAAGATAGCCAGTAGACTCCACTAGAAAGCACAAATTTTATATTTTTTTGCCACATTTTAGAGTACACGCATGCTTTCAGTAGTGCAGTAAGTGTATGTATGTGGGTTGTGTTATCAATGAGAGTCACCCTCATATTGAAAGAGGATAATCCCATCACCCATCAAATATGTTTGTAAAGGTAGGTTTATGATAGAATGTCAAATGGACAAAACTCAGCATAGCAATGTTCCAACACATAAAACCTAGGCTAGTATGCATAAGAAAATGAGGTTTTGGTTAATTTCAGTTAGTTTTTTAAGGATAAATGTGAGTATATGGAATACTTGGTGAGGAATATGAATAGGTATTCTATAAGCATCGGGCCTTCTAGCAGCTAGGTGAAGAAAAACTCAATCATAAGAACCTCTTGAACTAAATTTTAAAACACTGAAAACATTTACAACAACATCATAATCAAGCATCCATTATAACATAGCTATAACATCTCATAAGGATCATCCAATAATGACCATTCAGAGTAAGAAGAAGAAAGATAATGAAAAGAGGTTGACTTCTATTATTCAAAATATCTCAGATCTCATAGATAAACCAGAGTATGGCTCTGTTTAGTCAAAATATTACAATAGGGAGATATGCTCAAACATTTGAACCTCAAAATAGCATTATCTTGTTGTATTTATAGTCTAAACAATAAAAAACAATTTGAAATGTGAGATGGCCTCTCTAACCTAGGATTCTCCACAAAAAAATGATAATCTAACATCTGTACAAGTGGAACTAACAGACTGTTAGAAGCATGGAGCACGTTGGCAACAACTCTAACAAGCTAATTATGACATGATTTTTTGTTGCTTGGGCACATATCCACCAGTACCATGTGTCCTCCAAGACTTTGTGTTGAGATCCATCTACCACTCGGTGATAACTAGTTCCCTCCAAATCATCAAAGCTAAGAAGAGGTAGCGAATTCAAAACTGTTGACTGTAACAGCCAGTTCATAGAAATTTTTCGTAGCGCAACTGGTAACAGATTTTGTAGTGCCTTCCTATGTAAAATTGTTCTACAATAGATTTCACAACTCATTCAATAGCATATTTCGTAGCGCCCACATGTGAAAACTGTTCTCCAACAATTTTTCCTAGCGAACTTCCACTTTATGTCTAGCTAAGTGATTTTTCATCGCTTTCTGTAGTGAATCTGCAATCCTATATGTGTGGATGATTCCATAGTGTCAGGCGCTACAAAATGCTTTGTATTTTTCTGTGTCATGAATGAGCCTCAAAAAACCCAAAAAATCTTAGCGAAAGGATTATAAGCATGTAGATTCCTCGAGTATGTGAAATTATGGAATTTCCCTAAAGCAATTAAGATGCAAAAGATGATCATCACCAAAAATGGGGTTTTTCGTCCTCTCCACTTCATCTTCTTAATCTAGCAGTTGTCCTTGTTGCAAGATCACTTCTCTCTATTGCAAGAGCACTTCTCTCTTTTTCATGAATACTTCTCTCTATTGCAGCTTGGGCTAGTACATTAAGATTCCTCTCGGCTAGATCATCCTTGAAGGGATGCAACTCCTCTTTAAGTTTTCTATTTTGGTACTATAAGATTTTGTTCTTCTTGTATAAAGTTTGAATTTTCCTATGGAGGGGCAAGAATATTCTTGCTGAAAACCTAACCAAATCAAGGGTCTCATTATACATTTCCATGAGTTTGCTCATATTTTTTCTCTTAGTCAATATTTCTCCCTTCAAATGGACAATTTCCTTTCTAGCATCCCTGAGTTGTCTGATCAATCTCCTGAAGGTCGGGTTATCAGGGGAGTGGTGATGTTTAGGACTTCAACATGATTGTCAATAGTTTCACCCTTACCCTTGTCTTTCTTCTAAACAGGATCTTTGGTCATGACCTCAATAGGCTTCCCAACATTCTTACCTTTACCCGTATCTTTCTTTTGGATAAAATATTTGGTTATGACTTATGTTTCAGCATCCTCCTTATGGGTTGATGATCTGGTGAAAGGAATCCTAAATCTTGTCTCAACTGTTATAGTAGGTGAAGGAAAATGTAACTTTCTCCCCTTTTTGGCTGTATTTTTGGCTGAGGGAACTTCCTCTAGTTCAGGTGTAGGCTGAGGTGAAAGTTCCCTTTGTGGGGAGTGATGGGTCTCCCTTTCTTCTTCTTCAACTTCCTTAGGAACTTCTTTATCTTGGGTAATGTGTTTTCCCTTTATCTTTTTGCTTGTTTGTGCTTGGGCAACACTACTAGCTCGAAAAGGTGTCTGCACCCTGGATTGAGGGGTAGGGGCTACATCTATCTACAAATTAGCAGAGACAATGAATTTCTCCCAAGTAAGGTTTATTTTCTTCAATTCTTCCATTACAAGCATAAAGGGATATTCATCAAATCCTTTCCTATGAAGTGTAGGAAAAGCCTAATGTGATTCTGGGATATCATGTTGAATCTTCCCTCACATTTAAAATACCTCTGGATGACTTTCAACATTTTTTCAAAACCCTCAACCAAGTGGCTCCTAGGCACTCCCTTAAACAAATTATCTTTCTGATGTTTTGGCTTGAGGAAATATTTAGAAAAGGTTGCATTGAGAGTCATATATTTGAACCACCTTTCACCAGTGTTGGGTATCTCATTGGCTACTACAATGGTGGCCTCAGATACTTCTAGCTCAAGGGTTCCTACCTTGGTCTTAGTGCCATCAAAGTTTAAATCAAATTCCCTGGCTACCTCAGGGTGCCCCCTCTACATATTTTGACAGAAATTTAGGCAACCAACCCTTTGCAAGACTTCCCTGATCATAGGTTCATCATCAAATAGGTGCATATGAGAAGGCTCAGTCCTGACTACACTCCCACCCTTGTGATATTTCTTCTATTGGGGTGTATCCATTGATAGAAATAGGAGACCAAACATTGAAATGTTATGATAGGTATAGAAAAACAAACAAAGACAAAGGTATTTAGGCTTTTTGAAAGGCGGTCCTTATATGAGGTTTCGAGGATTTCCTCCAATTGAATTTTGAATTAGTAAGAGAACAATTTGATGGCTTAGACAAGGGGGAAAATATCCTCCGAGAAATGATATGCAAGGGATCCACACTGTCAAGTTTTAGGCTTACATAAACCCACCATACATGGTCATCATCATTCTAAATGCAAAGGCTGCTAAACTCTTTACTGCAAATAGACTTTGAGATGAAATTATAGGATGACATCGTGAAGGAAAAGAGCCAATTCTAGAGATGTGAGCATAGATTATGACACTACGTTGACACGGAATTTGTAGCACTCGAACATGGGATGTGTAGTGTAGTTTCGTATCATTTTCTATAACGTAGTATAGACAACAAAAGACAAGAAAAGAATAGACAAAATAACTCTGGTAGCAAATTTATTCAATTTTGGTGGAGGAGGTTGACCATATGCATATGGCTAAGAAATATGTGAAAACAGAGGTAAAGGGGCTAGTAGGTGGAAGAAACCACATTTTGCAGCGCCAGGTGCTATGAAAAGTTAAAAAAAAAAAACTTAGATGATCTTCAACAGAGCTTGGATGGCTCGAAAAGTACCTGGAAATTGAAGTTTGATTATTGATGATATTCATATAACATGAAGTTTCTTGCAACCGTATCAGTCTTTAATTCACCTCGGTCAACTAATCTGTAGCATAATCCGCACTGTTGTCTAAACTAGGAGTTTCTGCAACACTGAGCTAGGAGCAGGATTTCAAACTTTGGTAAATAGTTAGAATTTTTTAATGACCAAATCATTATTATCCTTTTGAAAGCAAGGATGTTGAAAACAATGAAAAAGCATGACCTCAACTTCATAATTGCAAATGATGGTAAAGAGGGAGAGTGTACAAAAACAACTAGTGAGTTAACAACATAATTGAAAAGATTTGATTTGACTCCCTAATAGATAATGAGATAGAGTGGAGAGGTTCAAGTGTATGAATGGAAGTAGTGACCTATCAGGCTTGTGGTGTCATGGGGATGGTAGTGATAGCTTTCAAATCATGTGATGAGTCAAGGGTGTAAACCATAGGAAATGAACCAAGGGTATAAACCATAGATGTGGGTAAAAAATGTGAGCCAGGCTCCATCCTTCCATTTATTTGAACTAACCTAAAAAAACCATAAGGAGAAACTAAAAAAAAGGTCCAAAAACAACCTAAAAAGACTAAAGGATAAAAAATTAAAACTTAAGGGGAAAATTGACCCATGACAACTTCATGTGATAATAGGTTGTATGCAACTAGCATCAGATTTTATATTTGTACACACGTTCTTTCAGTAGTGCAACAAGTGTATATACCTCGGTTGTATGCAACTAGCATATGTACGCGCTCTACCTATACAAAAGGGCGTGTATGCCATACAAAAGGTTGTTTTTTTTAGAATAACTCCATCAAAATGGGTTGGAAGATGTATGAATGAGTAGTCCAACATCAATGATACATAGAAGTGGCATTTTGAGGATACATGGAAGTGGCATTTTGAGTTATAAGTATACAAAATTATAAATCCTTCTTTATTGAATAAATAACCAAGAATAAATCAATTTTCTTTAAGCATGATTTCACCATAAAATCAAAAGGGTCTAAACATGCCACACTTAACCTTAAATCTTAGCTAGGGTAGCCGTC
The DNA here is from genome assembly GCA_009831015.1 of Picea engelmannii. Classification (NCBI taxonomy): domain Eukaryota; kingdom Viridiplantae; phylum Streptophyta; class Pinopsida; order Pinales; family Pinaceae; genus Picea; species Picea engelmannii. The sequence continues at coordinate 36,968 of ML813393.1, read as the reverse complement.
AGAGAGTAAAAAACCCTAGCCGAGACATCACAATAGTAAATATCCTTCAAGAAACCCAATGATTACACCAAGACAAAGGACGGGTTTCACCTCAACCCTAATGTCTTCTTATTGGAGCATACTTACTCTTTTCCAAAGAATTTATTAAGAGATTTGTGCTAGTAATTTCCAACCATCAAATCAACCCAACAAAAATAAGAAAGATGGAGAACCTCACAACAAAATTCCCCTTAACTTGCTCCCAAAGTATCTTCAACCAAGCTTGGAGGGGAACTCCCACAACTCCATCCATATCACTTTTTCCTATAAACCTCTTAGTATTATAAACCTCTTAGTATTATAGGCCTCCTCCTTAAATAAAGCCTAATAAAGATGCACATAATGAAAGTCATGAAAAGTTTGATAAATTAGATAAGAGTAAGCTTCCTCCTTAAATTTAAATAAATCCTAATAAATCTTAATGAAGATGCACATAATGAAGATCATGAAAGGTTCGATAAATTATATAAGAATCATTAACATCTTTTTAATGTTCGGGTAAACCTCCTAAATTCTACATAACAGTGGCAATTATACCTTTTTCCTTCATTTTGTTAAGGCTAACCTAAACATAATTTCAAGTTATGTTTCAAGCCAACCTAAACATAATTTCAAGTTATGTTTCAAGTATGACCTAAAAATAACTTAAAATTATGTTTATAACTTTTTACTATGTTGGAGATTCTTAAATTATATTTAGTTAGAACTTTTTACTGACTTTGGGAATGCAGTTTAAATTATGTTTTTTTTAATCTTTTTATTAACTCGGCGATTCTTTTATTAAGGCCAATTTGTTCATAGCTGAAATAAAATGTCAATTCAAGTTTCAATGTGTCTTTTGGTCACTTTCTTTATTGGACCATGCTTCAAATATGTAGAACATTTTGATAATGAAGTTTTTACAGTTAAGCATTAGAAATTTTCTGAATTGAACTGTGTTAATCATTAGAAATTTTCTGAATTAACTCTGTGTCTGATTTGAAAACGTCTAAAAACACAATTCAATCCAGAAAATTTCTAACATTATATACGTTCTTCTCGTTGGACGACTACGTGATGTTAGACGTTCTTCTTCTAGGTGGCCCATTTCGTGTTCATCTTCCATTCACGTGGTTTTGGATCCTAGTTTCAACGTAGAAATAACACTCAAATGTAACCTCATGATAGAATATATCTTGGGTCATGAAGCCACGGATGATGAGAAATGCTCTGCCAAACTAAAAACAATGCACATTGCATCCAAATCTCTCTCATAACTTATCACTGCCACGAATGTGAAATAACCCTTAAATTTTTTTAGAGAGTAACAGTTAATACAAAAATAGAGGTCCAATAATTTCATGGAATTTTAAACCACAGTTTTATGCCATTACCGGACTAAGAGGAATCTAGTTGATGTGCAACAGTTACAACAGATTATATGTTTCCACCTTCATAACACGATTTTTGAATTTAATGTGACGTTGGTTGCTCAGCGAAGAATGATCGATACAATATGGCAATATAACAATGTTTCTTGCAATCAGATCATATATTTGCTTACAGAAGGACAGGCCCAAAATTTCATAGAATTTTAAACCACAGCTTTAGAAGAAAGATTATCCATTAGCTGTGCAACAGTTGCAGATTATATATGCTCACCACATAACACGATTATATGAATTCAAAAAATCTTCTGCTATGCCAGGTGACAGGAAAATAACCCTTAAATATTTAGAGGGTAACAACAGTTAATACAAAAGTACAGGCCCAAAATTTCATGGAATTTTAAAGCACAGTTTTATGCCATTACCGAAGTAAGAGGGTTAGAACGAATATCATCCATTAGCTGTGCAACAGTTACAGATTATATGTTTCCACCTTCATAACACGATTTTTGAATTTATTGTGACGTTCGTTGCTCAGCGAAGAATGGGCGGGAGCTAAGTTTTCAAATCTTGCGAATTATACGGAAATTTTATAGTATATGAAACATCAACATAATGATAAAGATTATCAGACTTCTTTTATATACATAGAGAGAAAGATTCGTGATTATTTGAAATTTTCTTCTACATGCACATAGAGAGAAAGATTCTTGATTATTTGAAATAATTTTCGGAGTACATAAATTGGTTCAAACATAAAGGATTAATTATATAAAACTTAACCTCTTACAAATAGACATCACGATAAATCCTGAACTGAGTTAAACAATTTTCATCTACAGTCCTGACATCCAATGGCATCCTCACATTTCTCATAAAACATGTAATCTGATAATTAAGATTGTGAAGGACGGCTTTGGCATAGATTGGTTTTCAATAACGCCGATGATCTCGATAGAGATAGACATAGCTAAGCACTGTCTTCGCGATGAGCAGAGGTAAGAATATCTGAGAGATGCTTAAATACAACATCGACTTATTAGCACGGCCAGATCTCTGCAAATCGACAAGGGCTTTTACTAATAAAACGGCACCTACAATCATCAAGGACACAGTTAAAACGATCACCAACCGTCGGTGTCTTCCAAAGAACTCCGCGGGAATGTCCCATAGTGAAGGCATTCTGCTTCGCTCGACTTTAACTTAGTCCTCTCTTCTAAATTGTAGCTTAAACTCAAGCGCTACTGCCTGCACCGCCACGTTGGAATTTAAAAACTGCGTGTCCTGCGCAACGATGAAATTCTGTTTTAGATTGAAAAGTTTAATCTATCGGAAGGATAAATTGAAGGATAAATTGACACAGAAGATTATGATATCATAATACCCAAGACTAAGGGCATGCATCTTAGTATTCTAATTCTATCACACATTATATAACCTTGTGTTATGGCTCCTGTGCCTATTTTTGTGAGCAGATCTTCGCTAAGAATTGCTGAAAATTTATGGATAATGCCCTCCAAGAACTCCCGATCAAAAGGGATCCGATAACATGCAAGACGAGCCGATCAAAACAGAGTATGATCCAGCAATGACAGTGGATTCTGGATGAATAGCTTCGGACTCTGGAATGAGAGCAATGAGAGCGGATTCTGCACGAGTAGCTTCGAACTCTGGAATGAGAGCAATGGGAGCGGATTCTGGATGAATAGCTTTTAGCAAGATTTTCCTTCTGAATATAAGGACCCCAACGACCAGATTAAAAGATGCTTCATTTTACTCGATCAACGGCTTTATATTTGATTTTTTTTCGTATATCGCACGCAACGGTTCTTTTTTAACCTATAAACTTTGTAAATTGCGTATGTAAATAAATATTTATTTCTTTTAATTGCCTTGTTATATTTAAATTTTTGAAGGTTGTTTTTTAATTTATGTTCATTTAAAATTTTAAAGATGGTATTTAAATTTATTTCTATTTAAATTTTAAATTATTAATTTTTTTTATATATATTTATGATTTATACATTTAGTTTAAATTAATTTGTATGGTCGAGTATCATGAGTTACAAACCAGTTAATAAGAAAATAATAAATAATGTGATATAAAGATAATAAATAGTGTCTTATTAAAATTTTATAACTACAATTAAAAATATACATTCATAATATGTTTTATTGATGTAGAGAGTTTGGATAGCACTTAATTTGGCTTTCTTCGATGGAAAATTTTTGGATGCATATGTTGTGAGTGCTAATGGCTTTTGTGGAGCAGGTTTTGTACTAAAATTTTGGCTATTTTTGAATGTATGCGTTTTGGTTATTGATTAATAGAAAAGGAGAATCATGTGTCTCAACTAAGAATTTTTCTACATTTCCTTTTCCCATATTTAGAGGGTATAATTCTATTGTGGATAGATTATCAAAAAAGGTTGTGAGCCTTCCATTTGACATTTTATACTATTAAATTTGGAAAAATGGGGTGTTGTCTAGCACTGTTACTGTTCCTTTTGATTAAATTTTAATCTGTTTTTCATATGGTTATTACTTTTTTTAGGGTAGATAGAAGTTTTTTGAGAAGATTATCACTTTTCTTGAGGGTAGATATAAGTTTTTTAGTTTATGTTAGTATGTATTCACTGTCTTTGTATATGTGTAAGAACATGGGTATATGTGTAAGAAGATGTTTTTTTTTTTTAATTTTTGGAACTTCTCTACCTTGTATATTTTGGTAGCAATTCTATCTATAGGGAACATATTATCTTTGATTTTAATAATAGAAAAATAATTTTTTTTCCTTGAGAAAAGAAAAAAAAAATGTATTTATAAAATTTTATAACTACAATTAAAAATATACATTCATAATAATTGTGTGGAGAGTTATAACATATTTTTAATATAAATTAATATTCTATCTCCAAATTTTATTATAAAATGTAAATTTGTTATCAATTTCATTATGTTTTTTTTTAAATATTAATTTTGTGAATTAATTGAATAGTTGAATAATTTATAATTAATATTATTATATTGATTTTGAGAATTTATTGTATACTTAGTATACAAGTCCTAATCAAAAGGAAAAAAATGTACTATATCAATAAAAGGCAAGAGGAGCTTGATCCTGAGCCAAATTCTAAACCTCAATACTAAAGAAAATAATAGGATTCCCTTAACGAACTCGAAATCCTACCTTAAAAGTATTTACGAGTTCCTTAATGCCATGGACATCATTCCTATTATCCCTACAAAGGAAGAATTTTTTTGCTTAGATGACATAGAGTTTGGGGTCAAGCGACTTGCAAATGGGAAAGCTAAGGACATTGAAGGCTACCAAGTTGAAATTTTTAAAATCAAAGGGCCTATCCTTATCCCTCACATACACAACCTCTTCAATTTAGCAATTTAGCAGTCAAGCAGGGATTCCCTAAACCCTGGACACAAAGCCTCATTGTTCCTATTTTTAAAAATGGGGATAGAAACTGATGCATACCCCCGACCCTCTATCCGAGATCCACACAGGATCGTTCTAAATTCTCCTCGAGACGAAGAGGCTCCCTCAGATCCCTATTGGAACCTTACGAATCCGATCCACAGGTCCTTCCTGAAAACCCGCCCTGTGCAACTTAACACCAGGCACGAGCCTTACATCTCCATGCAACCACAATCGGGCCTTAGCGCAAGTGGCTCTCGCAACTCAGGATTTCATGAGTCGATGACCTCGACTCCTCTTTCTCCAAAACTTCGATGCCCAAGATGCGATACGAGTATGGTTCCCTCCTCACTAGTGCCTCTACAAGCGACCGCCAGCTAGGGCCTCAATCTAGCACCCCTCGCAACTCGCAACTTCGTGAGTTGGAGTGTTCAACCCTCGTGATCCTCCTTTGCGAAACCCCGAGATGCGATAAGTCAACAATGGGTTGACTCCTTCCCAGGTGATGTGTGTCCTCCGCCTGTCACCCGCTTCCACTTTTCTCTGGGCGCTTGTTGTTACACCACCTGTCGACCACGCGACCCCCACCTAACGGATGTGCCACGTGTTCGTATGAGCCCTCGGCGCTCGACACTTCGCGACTTCGTAGTAGAAAAGAAACTATTTCTACCCCCGAACCCTCGATACGTGATACCACGTGGAGGTTCTGATCCAACAGTTCTCCCATGGCTTGGATCCAACAGTCTGGATCTCTGTCCCTGCTCCTCGCAACTCGGGACTTCGCAAAAGACCAAGAATTTAGTCTACTCTCCAAACTCACGAACCCCGAATTCACGATTTGATCCAGATCTCTGCCACCTTTCCTCCAAAATGGACAGTCCTGATGCTTTAGGGACTTGACGAGTCCTCTTCCTTCTGTTGTTACGAGGTTTAAACCTCGCGCACCTTTTCTAGATCCGACGGCTCACGACAACTTGGCACTTCTCCCTCAAAGTTTTTTGTCATCCGTTCTACCCTTATGTGCGGCTTCCCAGGGATTAACCCCTCGCACCTTCTCCTGGATCCGACAGCTATCGGTCCTTGGTGCTAGATCCGACAGCCCAGATCTAATCTCCTGCGCGGTCTTCTATGTGCCCATATGTAGGCTTCGACGGTCCAGAACGTGTTCTTCTGCAGCTAATCCATGGATGCTAATGCTCCTCCTCTTGAGCTTTGTTTTCTTCCCAAACTTAGGAGATTTTCAGAGTTTCGAAGGTTTCAGCCTTCGACTCTTCCTGTTGCGAGCCCTAATAGTTTTGGATCTCGCCTGCGTTTTGGAAATGCTGTCTCTTCTAAGATTTTCAAACTGACTCAGATCCGAGGGTTTCGGTCCTCTTGTTCCTTAGAAGACTTCTTGGTGCTCCTCCTGGCACACTTCTGCACTCAACCTCCTGAGCTTCTTCGAACTTGAACCAAGTTCATTTCGAGCTCATTCCTTGCACTTGGCTAACCTTTGGCTGGCTATCTTCAGCACTTCATCTGAGTGTTGGCCTGGTGCACTCCTTGCACATGTTTTTGTCCTCCTTGGGTTTCAACTGCACGGATCCCCAAAGGTCTTTGTCCCTTCTGTCCCTTGAAGAGATGCAGGTGAACTCTTGGTGAATTCCTGCTCAATCACTCCTTGCTGAACAAACAGAGTATTCAACAACTCTGTGAGTGTATTTCTCCTTGACACTTCTCCTATTTCATAACTCGAAAGAGTTCCTTTTGTGCACACTTGCACCAACTAAATGCCCTCCTGGCAGAGTTCTCCAGAATCCTCAGTGAATCTATCTTCCTACCAAACTCAAAATAGTGTTCTCCTCAATGCATCCTGTGCATTTTCTCAATGCCCTCTTGGCAGAGTCTCACAAAATTCTCAGAAATTTTTTCTTCCCTCTCGACACTTCTTCTCTCTAAACTCGAAATAGAGTCCCTCCTGTGCACTCTATGCATGCACTCAATGCCCTCCTAGCAGAGTTTTACAGAACCTTCAGTAGTTTTTTCTTCTCCCCGTGATTTCGCTGCACAATCTTACCTCCAAGGTGTTCAGCAACCTTGAGGCCTCCTCCTTGAGTCAATGACTTCCTCTGGTGCACTCTCCTGGCACGTCTTTGTCTAAATTCCGCAGAATTCAGAAATGCACTCTATGCACTGACTTATAGAACCCGCATTGTTTTGTCATGCAACCTCTTGCATGAAGCCACAAATAACCAAACATAAAATCAGTAAACCCACAGATAGCAAAATCTATCTATCCCTGCAAATGCACATCTAACATACATCTGCAGCATATCATAAATACATAAAGACATTCATCAACAAACGCAGAATAACATGCAGGAAAAACTACTCTGATTGTATTAATATGAAATGCCTCTTTACAATGTGAGCTCGGACTGTAACAAAGTCACGGCTTCTTCTCTACTCTCTCTTTTCTCTCTACCAACTAATCCTACAGATACAAAGGATCTTTTTACAAAAGGGGGCTCCTCGAGCTCTTCCCTCCATCTCACCAACTCTCATTAATTTACATTCAATTACATTGAATGGTTGTCTAGTCCAAATCAGATCTAGATCTCATCCTTACAACCATTTAAGGCAACCTTTATCTAAAGCCTATGCACCTACATGGCTTTTTGGCTCTACCATCCTTACAAACATTTAATACAATTTTTCAAAATTTGAAAAATGAGAAGGCTGAGCCTCTCTCCTCCATTGAATGCATGCTTGATGTGCTGGCTAGTTGGCGCGTAGCTGGCTTGGAGCGATTCTCTTGCATCAGAAACATTCCCTCTAATTATAGGACCCTTATGATTAGTTCGATTTTAGCCAAGCTTTATGGAATTATTTTGGAAAAGAAGATTAGCCTTTGGATAGAAAGTCACGATAAAAGAGGTAAATGCCAGGCCAGTTTTAAGAGATATCATTCAACTGTGGACCATATTGTTGCCTTTTGGGATCATTGCAAAGAAGTTCCGCAATACTAAAACCAATCTTTTTTGTTTTTTTGTTGACTTTAGCAAAATCTTTTGACATGGTTCCTAGGAAAAACATTTGGAATAGGTTGGAAGAGATAAAAGTGTCTCTCAAGTTGAGGGCTACTGCAGTAAGGATGTATGAGAATGTTATTTCTAAGTTTAAAAACAATGAGGGCTGGTCAAAAGACATTAACTACAATATTAGAGTCGAACAAGGTTTTCCCTTGTCCCCTACCCTTTTTGGCATATACATTGACACATTAGAAGATTGCTTGGAAAAAATAGGTTGTGTCAGACCTACTCTCACGGGTATAGTCATCAACATTCTTCTTTATGTCGATGATATCGTTCTTATGGCATAGAGTCTCCATGATCTTGAAAACCAACTAAGAATCCTCAAGGATGTTTGCTCCAATACGGGTATGATTGTTAATACTAATAAGGCTAAGGTCATGATTATTAAATCCAATAAGATCACTTATGATACCTTCGTATATGAAAACAACAATTTGGAGGAAGTGAATTCATACAAATATCTTGGAATTGATATTCACAACAAGCTCAATTGGAATTATAACATTGAGAAAAGGATTATTGGGGGATGGAAATCTTATTATGGGCTTGAAATCAATTGTAAATTAGCTCATCTTTGGAGTTGGGATAAGAAGAAAATCCTCTTTGAGACACTTTTTACACTTGCTATTCTTTATGGATGTGAATTCTGAGGCTGTAGTATCTCTCGTGAATCCTAGAGAAAGATCGATAAAATACAAAATAATTTTATAACCTATAATCTCAAAATTAAAGGAAATATTCCCTATCTCATCCTCCTCTTAGAAACAAGCATCTCCCCCATTGAGAGAATGGCTATGACTGGATACCTAATGTATAATAACAAGTTAAACAGCATGGAAGACAAGAGGCTTCCTAAAATTCCTTCAAAATCGAGTCCTAACCACCATCGACTCAAGCGAGGATGCCATACAGATGCTCGGTCTTCGCTAAACTATTGGGGAATCATGGATGTTATCGGGCTAATTGTTAAGTGCGGACACAAATCAATCCCCCTAGATTCACTATGAAACTAGAACAAAACAAGATAGTACACTACTCTTTCTTTAGATTCAATTATCAAATGAGAAATGGATCTAGAACATACCTTTTAAATATCGAAGATATGATTTTGCCAATGCAATCCAAGATCCGTCACGCGACTTGTGGAAAAATATCTGCAAATAAACACAAGCCAACAAAGACAAGAATAATAGAGTTTATTTGATATGAAATTATGTACGTGATCAAGGAATCATACAATATGGACAAATAACAGTCATATAGGAAAGAAAAGTATATATGTATTAAAGAATGTGGAAGAAAGATACAACCAGATGCCTTGATGATGTCAGGTTCCTTCCAATAGTTCCTTTGTTCCCACACACTTCTACTACATGGATTCTAAGATCATATATTTGATAGATACTCACAATATATCTTGACAAAGCAAAGCTCAAAGCCAACATACAAACTCCAAAAACTCCAAGCTACAAAACTCAATAACAAGCTAATCTAACCAACCTTCTCCATGAGATCTCCTCTCCTTTTATAAGTTGAAGAGGATAAGGTGAGGAGGTTAGGATGATCCCACTAAATAATTAAAGCGAGTAAGATCCAAACCGTTCGGAGGCCATCTCACCATATAACCTTCTCCTTCTAGAAGCATTGAGAAGACACTTGTTTTTCCCACGTACAGGAATTTCCGCACCCTAGCTATAGAGAAACCTACAGAAACTCCACAACCTAGCTATAGAGAAAGGTGCGAAAATCAGGCATTTCTGCACCCTGCGTATAGAGCAGCCTGTGGAAATCCTCCTTAATAGGGTTTCTACAAAGGAAAATGCAACTTCTTCTCTAAGGGAAAGTTCTTCTCCCTTCTTTCTTCAGGAATTTAGGCCACTGATCCTTCTAAAGACAAAGGATAGGTTTACATCATTAACAGTAATGAGGGTGACGAAAATAATGTGTAACAGAGATCCCCCCAAAGCATGAAGTTAGAACATAGTGATAGCTAAAACACTTTGTCGAGTGTGTGTAGGGAACAAGGAATACGTCGGTGGGAAACCTGCCAACAAACAAGGAAATATAGTACAATAATATATCATCACTAAGGTAGGCATTCCCATACTCAGAATACTAATGACTAAAAACATAAATGTTGACATGCAAAGATCCATGCCAAGTAAGACAGGTCATGGCCACCAAACATACACTGTGGATCCATGCCAATACGACTCAAATCTTAACATAGCCACAAAAAATACACTGTGGATCTATGTGTTAAAGACTCAAATTTGAACATAGCCATGAGACATACATTGTGGATCTATGCAACAGTAAAATATGAATATACTCCAACGCAACCTAAATTTGTCAGAAAACATTCAAGGTCTTCATCTCCACCACTCTATAGTACGAATCTAAGCATGTGAATACATGTGCTGAAGTTGAACATGGTAGAAACCACTTGATTACCGGTCATTAATGAATACCATTAACAAGTACGAGGGAAATCATCATTAATGTCAATGAATCCCAAGGTACACTAGTACAATCCAACGGGTGTGAATTAATGAGTTGAATTCAAACACTTGGCGAAATCTCTCGATCAAGGGTCAATAATGAAAATCCACTGTCGAAAGAGAGGAAACCTTTCATTGAGGCATGCAAGTTCCAAGGTACCAATTAGTTTCTAAGTCTAATTCTTGGATAATGAGTTGAATTCGACAGGAAAAGACTCGTCACGAGAGGGCCTTAATGTATCCCCCATCAATGACACAAAACGGGTAACAAGATTTAAAGTAGATCAGACTAACAAATGATTTAGGACTGACTCAGGGATGGTCGACGCAATATAAGGCTTAAGGACTACAGAAATAGCTGACACAATAGAAGGATTTCTCGGTTGAACTTCTCTTTGAACATATTGATGACACGACAATTGTCTTGGAAACACTAACTCAACAACAGGGATCACAAACCAAAGGGTAATCTTATAAAGGAGTATGATCAAGAGACAAGCGGATTTTCCAACTTAGACACAAAGAAAGTGAAAAGGTGTTATGTTCAAAAGTATCTCTTCCATAGAATACAGGTTTAGACACATTTCTTTCCAAATGTTTCCCCCACCATTTCTGGTGAGTACCTCTTTATTTTTACCCAATCTTGAGGAGAATAACATATGCTTGTTGATGTAAGCTCATCCTTCGGATGAGTCCGTCAGAGTATGTTTCACAAACCCTAGGAAGGAATGGTTTGGCTCCATATAGGCCTTTCGATGTTTTTTTAATGAGTCCAAAGAAAGAAAACTCGGGGGTTTTTCATGTTTATAGAGTCTAAAAAACACTTAAAGAGAACTCTCTCAGTTCCTTTTTCATAAATTAGTTCGATGAGACCAAAAAAGTGATAAACTATCGCCCATCAAATGTTTTATTCAAATACTTTTACGAGCGTGAAAAGAACAATGTCGCTCGATAATCTTTTCGCTTTTATGGAGTCTGAAGAGAGCTTAAAGGGAACTCAAGGGGGTTCCTTTTTCGTATAACCTTTAAGAGTCTGAAACAGTGATAAAATTTTACTCGGCTACATTCTCAGGTATTTATGAGCATGAGAAAGAACAAAGACTAAGATTGGGAAATTATTCTCATGTATTTATGAGCATGAGAAAGAACAAAGACTAAGCTTGGGAAATTATTCTCATGTATTTATGAGCATGAGAAAGAACAAAGACTAAGCTCAATAACTCATTCTCATGTATTTACGAGCATGAGAAAGAACAAAGACTAATCTTAGGATTGTTTTCATTTTTACGCAAGATTTAAAACAAAACAAAACTATACTTGGAATAGATTTTATTTTTTCACAAGGTTAAAACTAAATAAAACTATGCTTGGGATAGATTTTATTTTTACACAAGCTTAAAACTAGCCAAAACTATGCTTGGACCTGGTTTCATGTTTACACAAGCATGAACCAGAGGAAGCTATGCTTGACGTAGGTGGTTTCATTTTTAAACAAGCTTGAACCATAGAAAACTATGCTTGGAACTTCCCAATGCATAACCCAAGGATGGTTGGTACTTAGCCCCCAACTTAAGAAGCTAGCGACATAAGTTCAGCATGAAGTCCATAGGCTAGAATCATTTCCCCCCAAGCTTCGATTCGTCCAACGGAATAGGAGGATGAAAATAAGATTCAAATACTATACGTAACAAAGTACTTGACTCAATTGAAGAGGGGGGAAACTATTTCATTTTTTAACGAACTTGACATAGAAACAAGAACTATGCTCGTGAATCCAGGTTCAATCCCCAGACCTTTGTTTCATTTGTTAACGAGGTTTCCACAAAGATGAAAAAACTATCTTCATAGATGGTTTCATTTTTTAACGAGATTGAAATAAGAAAACCATGCTCAAGGCAGGTTTCATTTTTTAATGAGCTTGAAATCAGAAAACCGTGCTCTTAGTTGTCTTCTAGATCACGGCTTCCAAGAGGACAATGCTCCGGAAGGACACCATGTCAAGGGACAAAACTCATTCATGGCCTCCAAGAGATCTTCACTTGATGGAAGAAACACACTCTGGAAGGAACACATGTCGAGGGTTGCGATGGGGTTAAGGGGATCAAACTCTAAAGACCCTATCAAAGAGATCACCATGTTAACTACCGTATCTAAGTCATAAGTGACTGATCTAACAGTGAGAGGCTTATCTTCATTGGCATTTGAAGGCATGGGAGACAACGCGACATAATTGACCTGTGGTAGGGGCGATACCATCTGCATATAAGAACCATTTAGGGACTTCATTGAGTTGATGGTCAAGTCAGGGCCAACAAATGAAAGTTGATCAATAGTCACCATTCTTCCATCGTGTGGGAAAGATATCACACGAAAAAGAGTGGACACAATAGCTTTCATGGCATAAACATAATGTTGTCCAAGGAGTAAATCGAAATCCAAGGGGTCTTGGACTACCATGACATCAACAACGACAATTTTCCCTCCCAAAGTTACAGGAAACTGAGGAAGGATCCCTAAAGGTTGATTGGTTCCTCTGTTAAAGAAAAAAAAGTCTGGGTAACTGGTGCAAGCTGAGGATAACCCAAATCTTGCCAAGTAAGAGAGGACAAAATACTAATAGGCGAACCTTCATCTATCAGCTTTTGAGGAATGTCCCAACCATAAACCTATGTTGTAATCTAGAAAGGAATGTGAGAGGGAAGATGAGGTCTAGTTAGCACACCCCATTTAAAAAGGATGGCCTCATTTCTTGGAGGAGGTTCCATGGGAGAAGGAGGAAATCCCCCTAGCACGGTAGATTCTGTATCAATGAGAAAAACGTGGGAAACATCGGGTTTACTCTCTAGCAGGAGAGTAGGATCAACTGATAATGACATCATATCAACCACTTGAGTTTCATTCTCCAAGGGGAGAATGGGGTCGACAAGTGGAAATAGATCGACTGCTTAGGTGACACTCTCTAACAAGAGAGTGGGATTGACTGAAGATGGGATCGGATGGACCACTTGGGTGGCACTCTCTAACGGGAGAGTGGAATTGATCGAAGATGGTATCGAAACGACGACTTTGTCAACTGGTTCAACTAAGGAAGTTACCATATTGACGACATGATCAACTAGATTGACCGGTGAAAGGACCGGATTGATCATTCCATCAAATATAGGTGGGTCAAGAGTAAGCTTGTGATAAGCAGCTAGAAGCTGAGGCTGAGAAATAGTCATGTCTTCCAGTAATTTTGAGGCTTCGTCCATACGAGGGAAAAGGTGAGTGAGATGACTCCCTTTGCATAACATACATGGGAACTTGAATCTACCTTTCTTCTTCCCAACTGTATCATGACTATTTGATGGGAGTTCATCAGCATGTTGTTTAGAGGCTGACAACATGGGTTATGAGATCATAGATCTGATAGTTGCTCGCAATCTATCTTGACAAAGAAAATCTCAAAGCCAACATACAAGCTCCAAAAACTCCAAGCTACAAAACTCAATAATAAGCCAATCTAACCAACTTTCGCCATGAGAGCTCCTCTCCTTTTATAAGTTGAAGAGGATAAGGTGAGGAGGTTAGGATTATCCCACTAAATCATGAAATTGAGTAAGATCCAAACCATTTGGAGGCCACCTCAAAATAGAAGCTTCTCCTTCTAGAAGCATCGAGAAGACACTCATTTTTCCCACGAACAGGAATTTTTGCACCTTAGCTATAGAGAAACCTGAGGAAACTCTGCAACCTAGATATAGAGCAAGGTGTGGAATTAAGGCATTTCCGCACCCTGCATATAGAGAAGCCTGCGGAAATCTTCCTTAATAGGGTTTTTACAAAGGAAAATACAACTTCTTCTCTCAGGGAAAGTTCTTCTCCTTTCTTACTTCAAGAATTTAGGCCACTAATCCTTCTAAATACAAAGGATAGGTTTACATCATTAACAATCATGAGGGTGACGGAAATAATGTGTAACAATGGAATACACCATTTTGCATAATAGAGACATTATTAAAAAAATCGTCAAATCAAAATTTAAGGAGAAAATGTGGTGTGATAAAGAGTTAGAGGAAAAACAAAAATTAAGGTATTATAAAAATATAATCAACCCTAATCTAGAAGATCAAAATTATTTATTTGTTTTGCCAAGTGTAAAGAAAAAAATAAGCACTGCTAAGATAAGAACAAATTCTCATGAGCTTCATAGTGAAACTGGGCGTTGGTCAATTCCTAAAATGCCATGGGATGAAAGAGGGTGTAACCTTTGTGACACTAAGAAGGTTGAAGATGAAAAACACTTTCTCTTAGATTGTCCAACCTATACCCACATTAGATCTCATTTTCAAAATATTTGTCACACTACCAACCTTCCTAACCTCTTAACTCAACAAAAGTATGGTGACCTTGGAAATCTTAACAAAATTCTAAAGAATCACAATTAATCACTTACCCTCTTAAGGTACGATAGACCAATTATGTCTTAGTAGAAGTTAATCATCATCATCATCATCATCATCATAATAGTGCATAATTAATATTAAAATTGTGAATAATTGAATAATAAAGTTTGCACATGAAGAGATTTGATGCTCTTAATAGATACCTACTTCTTAATAGATCCCTACTTAGATGGATGGATGGTTATATATATAAAAGATGTTAAAAAAATAATGATTTAACATTATAAATATATTTTGGATTTATATTTATATTTGTATTTATAAATATTTTTTATTTTATTTTTTAATTTATTGTTATGATTTTAATTATTTCTCGAATTTTGTAAATTTAGTGTATATTTAATATAAATTAGAATATTTTATTATAATAATAGTTATTCAAATTTTATTATTTTTATTAAATTAAATATTTTATTATAATAATGATGATGGTGGTTAATCATACATCATTCAAATTGATGTATCAAACTTTAATATGTTATTTCATACTTGAAAAAATTTAAGAAAATAATTTCATATTTTACTGTATTAATAATATATTAATAATTTTATGTTTCAAGAAAATAATTTCATATTTTACTATATTAATCATTTGTAATTATTTTGACTATATTAAAAATTTATTTTTTAATTAATTAAATGATTGAATAATTTATAATTAATATAACATTATTTAAAAAAAATAATTTTGTAGATTAATTGAATTATTGATTATTGTGATTTACAACGTTTTGAGGTCAAATCATAAAACTTGATTCGATTACATGTGATATATTGATAAATCTATATGTTTTAATACTCGATGGATCACATTAAGTAATTAATAAGGATACGAGTGGGCAAATGACTCCTCCGTAAATCAAATTAATTAATTAATATGGATACGAGTGGGCGAATGACTCCTTAAATTGACAAGTATTAGTAGGTTAGTTAACTATCTAAGCTAATGAGGAAAGAGGGGGCAATTGTATGTATAAAAATTTGAGAATAATATAAAAAAATTATAATCACATTAAATAAAAATTATTTTTTTAATAAAATATAATATATTTAAACATTTATATTTTAAAGCTAGTTTTTATATAAAAATGGTGAATTTTTATATTTTAAAACTAGTTGTTAATATAAATATTGTGACCCATGGATGGGGTGTTCTAGAAGCGAACCAACGGGAGGTCCATCCTTGAGGTTGACAACAAGACCATTAATGGAATGGCCACCCTCAAAGTAGACCTCGTTCATCGAGAAGATCCTCGAGTGTGCCATCTGTCTCAACATTTAAGGGCCCTCATATAGGTGGGTGAATGTAGCCAGATGAACGCAATCGAAAATCCATCCAACTCCACTAGCATACAACCAAAATACCTCTTTGTCGGCATCCAACTTCAACATTTAAGTCAGGGTCTTCACCTCAAGACTCATAAAGAGGGAAGCCATGTGAACTCCCACGCATCCTCATGCCTAGCTTTGGATTCGAGGCACAGTTAGCAATGCCACATGGACGACACTCTTAATGATATTTATTACATGTCCTCTCATCGAGTGGATTCATTCTCCCCTCACGATGAATGCATTTCAAACGATGGATGTCGCACTTCGCCACAATATGATGCCTGCTCTACAAATTGGGGATTCAGCTCTGGAATCTAGGTCCCTCTTTTGCAGAGTCAACAATTGGTATTTTCAGCCCTCTC
>ML813393.1:0-20368 GCA_009831015.1 Picea engelmannii | reverse complement strand
ATATATTATTCTTCATTTCACGCCCTCATCCGCGACACTATGGCTCCCATACATGATTATCCTCCATACTATTGTCGCAGTTTGAGAGAGCCTACTTCTTCTTCCTCGCAACATCAAGATGAGGGAAGACCAGCCACCAGAGTTCAATAGGAGGCCTATAACACAACCAACAACTATGAGAGAAATACACCACATCACTTTCAAAGAACTTTGGATGAAGTTGAAGCTACTGTTAGTTTACAATGGGACATGACCATCGATTCTGAAGTAGATGAGACCACTATTCATTGGGTTCCACATGTAGGTCATACAAGAGGTCAGGAAACTCACTACTGGAAGACAATAGAACTATATTGGCATATCAATACCTTTATGGGTCAAATGCTGCACCTGAGGGGAGATGGTCAAAGCAATGTTCGACTTCAACTCGATGGTC
This sequence comes from Picea engelmannii, assembly GCA_009831015.1. NCBI lineage: Eukaryota > Viridiplantae > Streptophyta > Pinopsida > Pinales > Pinaceae > Picea > Picea engelmannii. Next base: position 19,932 of record ML813393.1, on the reverse strand, counting down.
TTCATGTGATGGTCAGAGAGATGCTTGGTTGTCTCCCACCAACTTCCCACAACCATTAAATGCCTCCAATAGGTCATCACCAACATTCCAGACACAACAAAGCTCAACCAGAAAATACTTCGGACTTCTCTGTTGGGCCCTCGGCCCCTTGATGTTGGGTATTTTATCACTCTCTTTTGTTAAAATGATAGATAAAATAGGCACAAGTCTGGTATTTTTTTTCATTTTCATAGACGAGTGTCTCTAGATCCTCTTGTTTTCACAGTTTTTTGGACAATCCACAAACAATATATATGATCAGATGTTATTTTCCTTTTCCACTGGTTTGGTTTCCCGTTGGCACAGGGGCAGACCCAAGGTTCAACGCTATAACAACACACCAACAAAACCCTAACTACCAACCCTTTCAACAAAACTTGCGAAACAGATGAAGTCTCATCCAAGGTAGAGGCAGGGGTGGTTGTAGGACTCCAGTGTCTGAAACCTTAGCTGGGACACAGATCTATGATTGTAACACTTTACATAACACTTAGCAGTTACAGTTCATCAATGTCCAGTCTTAGTTTCAAATGTAGTTAAAACCTAATTACAGAGCATTGTGGTATTTAACCAGATCTACTATATTCAAGCACTAAGCACATCCACATAGGCTAGATCTAGTATTCATCCATACTATTAAGCACATAGCATTAACATATCTATCTACCATTCATCTCTATCGAAGCACTAAACAAGTTAACATATAAACACATCAATACATCAGACAAAGAAGAGAAACACATCATGTACGTGGTTCACCCCCACCCTGGGGCTACATCTAGCAACTCTTTGTCTTCTTTATTAGCTTCTTCAATCATTTACATGCACAGAGCCACAAAAACCCTACTCCACAGAGGAAAATAGATTTGTGCACCTCGCTAGATCCTCCTTCCCCGAGCTAGGTTACAACACTAAGCCTCTTCTCAATCTCTTACACTCGCTTGCACTGAGCTCTGCAAGCCTCATACAGTATGCACAAATGCAATCTCTACTCAACACTTAGCACTTTCGATCACCTAGATCGAACTCTAGCACTTAGCACCACATCACATAGATGCACACTTTCTTACATCGCCTAGACATCTATTTATACATTACAAAATAGGCCTGAGCATGGGTAAACCCATGCACCGACATCCACATACCCAATACATAAGCCCAAAACCCAAAAGGGGCCCTAAAAGGGGTCGAGATCCTGCGATCTCCACTTTGTCTTGCGCTCCGCCTTTGACAGCTTATCGAAGTCCCAAAAATAGGTCAAACCTGACCAAGGATCCTCAAAACTTGGTCAAGGGCCAACATTTCCCAAGTTGTAGGCTAGGAGCAGAGCTCTTTTGTCTGTATGATATTTTAAAAAGTCAATAGAATTATGACTATGAACTCACAATATATATATATATTAACTTTTTCATTTTACATATGTAGAAGTATACATATTGGACAATAATATTATTAAAATAGAACAAATTAGATCTATCATAATTCAAAATATCTTTGAATTTATTAACAAGTAAACCTTTTTCAAAATTTAAATTTCTAATTTTTAAATGATGTTTATGATGATGATGGTTAAGGTCCAATCAAAATTGGTATGTCGTACCTTAAGAAAGGTAAGAGATTACTTGGATTTATTTATAATGTTATTTCGATGTTCAAAAAACATTAGAAGAAGCATTCCAAGATCACTATAATTTTGATGACTTAGAAGGTTCTGAAGGTCAATGTTATGAAAAATATTTTAATTAAAGTAACTACAAGCAACCTTCTATCAGAAAAAAAAATAGATAACCTCGCATAAGATATGAGAAGAATCATCTCAATCACTCACTGCATCATATTGTTGAGAAATGGGTTACACTTATAGAGGAATAATTGATTAAACTACATCCTAGAATAGTGGATCTGAAGCTAAAAATATAGATACTTGTTTAAACAAATTTTAGCTCTTTGACATCTTTGCATTTCTAGATTTTATTCTAACACTCCCCCTTAATCAAGAAATGTATTTTTCACAACACCTAACTTATCTCTACAAATTTCAAATGTCACCTTTCAAAGAGGCTTTGTAAAGATATCTGCCAAATTGTCATTTGTATTACAAGATACCGATTCAACTTCCTTTCACTATATTTTATCTCTTACAAAACGATGTTATGTCTCAATATGCTTTGATCTCACATGATACATTGGATTGTTTTCCAGTTTGATGGAACTTTGGTTATCACATTTGATAATTGTTGGTACTTTTTGTTTTTTGCCCACATATTCAATACTCATCCTCAACCAAAATTTATCATAGGTGGTACTACATAAAGATTTGTACTTGGCTTCAGTGGATGAGAAAGAAACAATTGGATACTTCTTTTTTCTCCATGACACGATCCTGGATCCAATTTCAAATGAACAACCTTTGGTTGAATTTCTATCATCAGGATCTCCTGCCCAATCTGAATATGAATAACCTATCAACTTAACATTTAAATCATTAATATATTTAATACCAAAATTAAAAGTTCCCTTCAAATATCGAAGGACTCTCTTTGTTGCTTTTTGGTGATTGTCATGAGGCTTAGCCATGAATTGACTAAGTATACTCACTGGATCTGCAATAGATGGCCTGGTTGTAGTGAGATAATTCAGACTTCCCATCAACTATTGATACAAGGTACCATTCATTTCTTTAGTTTCATCATCATTGATAATATTGATATTCTTTTATGATGGAGTATACACGGGTTTATATTCACTCACATTAAACCTCTTAATTAACTCCATTGTATACTTTCTTTGTGTGATTAGTGTCTTACCATCTTCTCTCCATACCTCAAGGCCCAAACAATAATGCAACTAACTAATGTCTTTCATCTCAAATTATCGTGACAACAATCTTTTGATTTCTTCAATCATCTCATTAAAATTTCATGTTATGATTAGATAATAAACATATAAAGAAATCGAAGCAATGTGACCATTTCCATTCTTCTTGATATAAATATTTGGATCACCTTTACTTTTGATAAAACCTTGTTGAAAGAAGAAAGTATGAATTTTCATATATCATGACCCGGGTGCCTGTTTAAGTCCATACAATGCCTTATTTAACCTGAAACAAGATGCCCCTAACCTTGATTTACAAATCCCTCTAGTTGCACAAGATAAGCCTCTTCCTTTAATTCTCCATTAAGAAAATATGACTTAATATCCAACTGATGTAGTTTTTAATTATACTTAGTAGCCATTGCAATCATTAATCTAATGGTATTCATCTTAGTTAGACGTGAAAAGTGTCTTTGTAATCAATTTATTTGTTATGTGAATAACCCTTTGCGACCAATCTAGATTTATACTTGTATATACTACCATCAACATTAAATTTAGACTTGAACAAGCATTTTTATACCATAGGGACTTTATTCTCAGGCATTTCTATTAATTCCCATGTTTAGTTTTTCATGATAGAATCATATTATTCTTTCATGGAGTCCATCCATACTCTATGGTATTTAGCTTGCTGAAAATTTAAAGGCTCCACTACATTCATAACTTAAGTCATTAATGCATAGTATTTATACCTGAAAGGTGTGTGAGTTTGTCGTGTTGATCTCATTGGTGTTACACTGCTTTGTGGAGTTCCTTCACCTCTTCTTTTGCTTTGTGGATTTCCTTCATCCCTTCTTGGTGAACTTTGTCTACTTGAAGTGTCCATGCTTCTTAAATCTTTATCTTGAACATGTTCAATGTCTTCTTCTTCTTTGATACTTTCATCATTATCATTAGGAAGATGCCATACACCATGACTATCATGTTTTTGACCTTCATATGCATGTTCATGAAATAATACATATTTTCTTGCAAAAACCTTATGATTGTCGGGATCTTAGATTTTATGTTCTTTTTCATCAGTACAATAGCCAATAAAAATGCATTTGATTTCCTTTGCATCAATCTTTCTCTTGTCTTCTTTAGGAACATGAGAAAATGATTTGCTTACAAATATTCTTAGATGACTTACTATTGGTTTAAAGCCATAAAATGCTTCAAAAGTTGTTTTATGATATAAAATATTTGTAGGACTTCTATTTTTCATATATATAATAGTATTTATTGCTTAAGCCCCCCAAAAATTTCATAATGTTTTTACCTTTTATCATGCGCCGAGCACACTCAACCAAAGTTTTTTTTTTCCTCTTAGCTACTCCATGCCACTGAGGAGTATGGGACACTGTAAATTGTTGTTGTATTCCATTGCCTTTTCAATATTTTAAGAAATACCTTTATGTATATTTTCCTCCTTGATCTCATCGAAGAATTTTGATATACTTGCCTGTTTTCTTTTCCAAAAAATTCTTAAATTCTTTAAAATATTAAAAAAACATCACTTTTATTTTTGATAAAATAGACCCAAGTATATCTAGTTCTATCATCAATAAAAATAAGGAAATAATATGCTCCACAAAGAGACCTTATTTGCATAGGACCACACACATATGTATGCACTAGCTCAATAATTTATCATTTCCTATGATTTATATGTGTAGGAAATTATTCCCTATGTTGTTTACCTAGTGCACACCACTCATATGCAGTATGTTCCTTCTTAAGTTTTGGAATACCCTCCACCATTTCTTGCTTCAAAAGTAACATCAAAACATTATGATTAATATGACCATACCTTTGATTCCATAAGTCTTCCCATGACAATTAGTTGTTGATGCTAATGCTTGACGATTATTCCTTGTGACATCAAGATTTTATAGTCCTCCAACTCCGAGCCCTGTTGCTACAACCTTGTAGAGATCATGTATGTCCTTCACAAAAATCTGTGACTTAACTAATTCAACTTTTATATTTTGATCTGAAATAGTGGAAATTGAAATTAAATTCTTCATAATTCCAAGAACATGCATCACATTCTGGATTTGTTTCCCCTAACCATCAGGAAATGTCACAAAAGTATCTCCATAACCTTTTATTTAATGTGATGTATCATTTCTTATATATATATATGTTAGAACAAGTATTTATTTCATGATAAGTTTCAAACCAATCCCTATTGCATGACGTATGAATTGAAGCACCAGAATCAATAAACCATGCATAAGAACTAGTAGTTTATGTCGATAAAGAAGCATAAAAAATAAACAAATTGAGGTTTTTGAAATCATCTCTTATAATGGCATCATGATAAATAAAGTTTCCTGAATTCCTTCCATATTTGGATTCATCAAATTTATTCTTCCAATAGTCCTTAACAAAATGACTAGGCTTACCACCATAGAAGCATCCATCATTCCTCTTTATATTGGTGTTTCTTCTTGGTGGTGCCATGCCTTGCTATGTTTGCACGTGCCTTTCCTCCTCTATTTATTTCCCTTGGATTTCCTTTGTATGGATGTTTCCATTTGGCTGCCAACACTAAACATGAACTATGAGACTTGAAGTTAAGATTCTTTCTATGTTCTTCCTCTTGCAAAAGCATACCTATCAATTAATAAAAAGTAGGTATTTTCTCTCTAGCTAAAATACTGGTAATAAACATTTGATATTCATCTAGCATACCATTCAAAGTTATAGTTACTATATTTTTTCTCTAAATCTTCTCACCAATATCACCAAGCTTATCTTTAATCTCTTTAATTCTAGAAATAAAGTTACAGATATTTCTGGTTTCCTCCATTTTAATTGAGATAAATTTACTCTTTAAAAACAATATTCAATTTGTATTAGTTGTTTCATACAGACCTTTGAGTGTGTCCCAAGTTTCTTTATATGTAATATAATCCCTGATCCCAAGCCCCATTCTTGTCCATGACTTCCATTTTTTCTACCATGGCCTTTTTCCATAGTTTTCCTTCCTTTGAATCCACTGTCTCCCTAATAGTTCTTGGATCATCATCAACAATAGACAAAAAAAAAATTGAATGGAAATTGGGTGGAGTATACCTTTCCGGTTCCTTTATTTCCCGAACCGATCTCCTCAATACTAGAGTATGGGGATATTTTTCTTCTTATTCATGTTCTTTTTTAGAGTCTAATTCATTAGCCTTCAATTCAAACTCTATTTTCTCTAGTTCTTCCTCTGGTAGGAATTCCTATTCGAAAACATCTTTGATTTCTCTAAATACCACATCTCACCTATATACTACCTTTTTAGTTTCTGGGTTCCAAAGATTTTAACATTTTAGACCATATTTATACCTAATAAATATACACTTTTCAACCTTTTTATCTAGATTACTCTTATTTTCCTTTGGAATGTGAATATAGGCATCATAGCCAAATACCCTGAGATGAGTGAGAGAGGGTTTCTTACGAGTCCATACCTCATGTGTATTCTTGTCATCTAGTGATGATGATGGTGATCGATTGAACATATGACATGTAGTACCCATTGCCTCTACCTAGAATTCATGTCCTAACCTAGCACCACTGAGCATGCACCTTGGTTTTTCCATCAACATCATGTTCATAATTTTTTCAACTCCATTTTGCTGAGTTGTATATGGAGTAGTATTCTTCCTTTATATACCACACTTCTTACATAATTCTTAAAATTCAATTTTGTAGAATTCTCCACCATTATCCGTCCTCAATAGCTTAATTATTTTCCCCATTTGTTTCTCCACAACAACCTTAAACTATTTAAACCTGTCAAAGACTTCATATTTCTTCATGAGAAAATATATCCATGTATTCCTTGAGAAGCCATGTATAAAGGAGACATAGTACAAATATTTTCCCAGTGATGGAACTGACATAGATCTAAACACATAACTGTGCACCAACTATAAAATGCCCTCTACCCACACTACACCAGAGGGGAATATTACATGATTCTTTTTCCCATATACACAATGTTCATAGAAATCGAAATCCATAGAGAATTTAGACATACCTTCAACCATAACTTTAACGCGTAATAGTTGAAGGCCCTTCTCTTTGATATGCCCCAATCTTTGATGCCACAACATAGCCTTTTCTCTAGATAATGTAGGAGTTTTTTCTTCTTCAAATCTAATATTAGGAACAATAGAACTATTGCACCCATCACTAATAGTGCTTCCCTAAAGATTATACATATTTCCAAACCGAAATCCCTTCAACAACACCATTACTCCTCGAACCATCCTACAGGTTTATTTATCAAACATTGTTCTTACCCCTGCATCGTCCATTTTTCTTACAAAAATCAAATTTCTTACCAATCTTGGGATGTGCAGAACATCAGTTAGTTTTCTAATCCTTCCATCCATGAGATTAAACTTGAATTTTACTCATCATATTATTTTGGTTGTCGATTCATCACCTAGGAAAACATCACCTCCATCATACCTTTCATATTCACAGAACCACTCCCTGCGGGGATTCATATGAAAGGATGCACCTGAGTCAACCAACCATGCCTCATGATTTTCATGTGTGCTTGAAGAATCCAAGTACACATACTCTCCTTCCACATAGAATTTTTCTTCTATAGAAAGAGAATCTTCAAATCCCTTCCCTCTCTCAACACTTTTGGATCTACATTTCTTCTTGCGGTGCCCTTATTTTCCACATCTCCAACATACATTTACACATTTTCTAGGATATTTAGATCTTCCCTTATATTTATATATCCCACATAAGGACTTATATATATTTATTTACTAGGAGAATCCTCTTGTAAATAATGAATATGTTCTCTATCCTTCCATGTTCTTCCATATCATCTCCTCCAAAACCAAGGATGAGACAACATCATCGAAACTTAAAGTAGTTGTATGAATACCTATGGATACACACAGACTATCCCACGAGTCTAGTAAAGATGAAAATATTCTAATACACTTATCTTCATCATAAATATTAGTATCAACAGATAATATCCGACTTACAACAATAATATTGAAGGAATCTATATACTTTATCTCTGAGTCTCCATCTTTCATCCTTATTTTGTACAACTTCTTTTGCAGGAACAGTTTGTTCAGTAGGGAATTTTATTGATACAAATCACCCAACCTATCCCATAATGCATCGGATATATCTTCCCCTGACACATTAAATAATATTGAATCTGAGAGACACAACCCGATTGTTCTCTTCACCTTTCGATCCAACTTTTTTCAATCTTCAACTAATGCTAATGTAGGTGTAGTACTTGGATCCACATCAATCCACTAATCTTTGTCCACCAATAAATCTTCCATATTAATATTACATGAATGAAAACTCGAATAACCATCATTTTATTCATATAAAAGGAGCCCTAGAGGGGTCATTTCGATATATTAAGGAAGAGGCAAGTGAACTTTGCCAAATTTTCTCCCTTGCATTCCAAGTCTTTTGCATCTCATTCTAAGTTTTCATCCTCAAAATTTCCTACCATCTATTAGCACAATATTGGTTAAGGTGCCAAGTGTCAAGAAAAAGCATTGAAAACACTCTCACGAGGTTCCAAGCATCAAAATCACCCATGGATTTATGCTACCGAATTGCGCGTAGACACACAGGCAGGCACTACCTAAATTCTGGCAGAAAATGAATTGTGCAGAGTTGTTTTACCATTTTTGAGTCACTAACTTGAAACTTGGATTATTAACAATTGAGAAGGTATTTTTGAAAATTGGAGGAGGTTGTGTTCATAACATTCCAAATAACAAAAACCTCTCTCAATGTTTCAAAATGTGTTATGTTTTGAGATATATTATACATAGTAGTGGCGTTGCCAACTATTTTACAACAATGCTACCTAATTTCATGTAGAGGTCACGGTTTTGATATTCTCCTTGTTGGGAGGTTGCCACCTATCAAGGAGGATTCAAATGGCTTATCAAGGATCATTTAGATGTCAAGGAACACCTACACCTAAGATTTAGCTCAATCAAAGGCCTCATGCAATGAGGTGGAGGCATTTTATTAATGACTTCCAACAAATTCCTGAAAATTAGCAGTTTGTTGGATTTTTGTCTCTTTGATTGTTGCCACCTATATCCAAGGCTTAGAATCCAATGGAAGATATCATATTTGACCTCCTTAGTTCATTTGGATGCCATTGTCTATTTAAAGAAGGATATATCTCTTGGAAAAAGGAGGGGAGGGACCCGAGAGTTCTGGGTAAAATTTCAAGATCCACGAGGGAGCTAGAAAGGCATGAAAATTCTCTGATCTTAAGTTGCAAACCTATGATGATTTTTTATGTAAAATACCTCAGATGGAAATGAAGTTATGTATCAGTTTTTTTTCTCTTTTCTGTGTAAATCATTTTGCCATCTTTCATCTTCTTGGATATGTGTTGCGACTTCAGGTTATATGTATGCAATTTCTATGCTGAGAAGGTTATTGTATAGGATATGCTCTAGCCCTTGCCACAGGCTTATCTGAGTTTTAATTCAACTTTAGAAAGGTTTTCTAAAAACTGATTTTTTTCCTCTTGTTGTCATATGTATTGAAGATCAAGATGCTCTTTGATCATTTTCAGTTTTTTTTTTTTTAATTTCTTCATTCCATCTTTTTATAAGCATTATAACTGATCCCAGCTTTGTTGACCTGATTTGATGCACATAGAATGTTAGTTCAGTATTACAATTTCTTTTCATGGACTCCATGCCCAATGATTTCATTTCTTTCTTGATTAATTTAACCACTCTCATAATTTCCTAAAACCCAAGTTATCCAATCAAAAAAATTTATTCATGATGTGCTAGGCTTGCACTTGAGCAATCCAAGAGCAACTTCTAGTGCTAAAACCTTCCATCCTCCTTATACAATCCATCCATTTTCCCTACATTTAAATTTTGGTTGTGAGGATAGCACATTGGTGTTACACATTATTTTGGTCATCATAGTGATCCATTGACAGGATGTGTTCATGTTCCCAAAAAGAGCCTTTCTCCATGAGGAAAGTGACTGGATTTCTCTTCTAAAACCCCATTAAGGAAGGTCTTCATAGGCTGCACCATAAGCAGGGTGTGGAAATGCCTGATCATTGCACTCTTTCCTAAAACTAGTTTGTGACATCTCTGCAGGCTGCTCTACAACTGGGGTGTGATGATGTCAAAAGGATAAGAAAAGGTCGACCTTCACAAAAGTTCTAGAAGGGGATATTCTAGAATATAAGGTGGCATCCGTATGGTTTGGGTCCTAATCACTTCTATGATTTGGTGGGATCATCCTAATCTATTTAACCATCTCTCTTTCCCCTATATAAAGAGGGATTTCTCATGGAAAAGGGAAGGTTGATTCAAGGAAGATTATTATTGAATAGGCTAAGAATTGGATGAGGAATTCTAGTTTAGTCCATGCTTGAGGGATTCATTTCAGTTTATCAAGTCATTGTGAATATTCTTCATTCAAGGTTGGAGGAAGTGTGTGTGTTGGAGAAAAGGGTCATCGGAAGGGGACCTTGCAACATCAAGGCTTTGGTTGTAATCTCCACTTACATTATTGAGAATACAATGATATGTTTCTTTCCCATAAAACTTTCTTTGTTTTATTGTCTGATTCCTTGATCACATGCATAAGTTCTCACTGAGTATATTATATTTCTTTCACTTTGGTTGTCTTGTGTTCCCTTGCAGATCCAATATCACAGGAGAAGTGGAATGGAGCTAGGACAACAACGACAAGAGGAAGCTATATTTAAACGGTATGCTACTCATATCTTGTTAAATAGTAAACTCAATGATTAGAGATTAGGGAAAGTGCCATATTATGTTATGTTTTGTTCTAGATCTAGGTGAATCTAGGGAGATCTGTTTATGTCCACATTTATCGATAAGTCCCATAACAAAATTGGTGACCATACTAGGGATATGAACTCCTTTTGATTTTTTTCTTCCCATTTTCCTTTAGCTTGTCTTCCTCTGATATTTTTCATTCTTTGAGTCTGTGGGTGATCTAGTTAGACTCTCTGGGTTTAGAAGTTCCTTTGGATTTTTTGTCTTTCTCCCAATTTTTCCAAATTTACAGATATCATTGCACTGCAACCTATTGGTATCCTACGACGACCCCTAAACTTCACACCCTGCTTGTGCATTTCAGTGTAGCTACGTCGCATTGTTCTCTTCCAATAGCATGTGACAACTTCAGCTCGTCACACTGTGTCCCATACCTAGCCTACGACGACTCCTGTAGGTTTTGATGGAGTGAGTCATTTTGTCTTTTGCCACCCAAATTTGCCTTAGTATCCTAGGGTGAACTTCATATGCCCATGATTGATTGATTCATGAGTTTGAAGCTTGCTTCTGATTAGTTTTCATTGATTGAAAGTCTTTCTTTGCATTTTTGTGAGTTTTTGATCATACTTATTGTCACGAGTACATAATTTCAGACCTTCATCTGAGTACTTGTTTGATAAAGGGTCTTTGTTATTTTTTGAGTTTTGGATTCATTCTGTTTTCCAGATTGTTTGTTGATTTAGAAACACTTTTTTCTTGCTTATGTCGAAAGGTTTTCTTGTATTTTTCGTCTTTGTCTACATTGTGAATTTGATTTGGGAATGGTGTTAAGAGTGTCTTGATTTCCTTGGACTGCATTTTCGTTTCATTATCACATCTCTGATTTTGTCTTGGAAAGGAATAATTTAATTCATTTGTTCTTTTAGTAGTTCCTTATAAGAAAATTTTTACATTCGAATCATTTGCAAAGAGAAGAAATTGGAAAATTTGTGGTTCATGATTATTTGGAATTGTGTTCATTCGGAATTAAGAAATTGTAATTAGTAACTTGTTGTACTTTGAAAGAAATACCTTCTCCCTACTATAACGAGAGTTCATGGAATTGAAAATTTCACATTCATCTCGTTTTTCATTTTATTGGGTCAAGGTCACAACATCAATAGTTTCACTTCCATCTCCCTTTGTGAGTAAGAAACAACTTCTAAAATACAACGTAAATCTAAAATTTAATTAGTAACTTTTATTTTCTAGGGATATTTTTCACCAACATTAGCTAGGATATTGCTTTGGAATAGGTTGTGTGGCACACTCTCGAAAGCATCAAAAAACACAATAGTATCTTGTGATAGGGAGAGTTTAAATCCAATTGCTACATTTTGTCCTGGGAAGCCCTTCTCACACAAGGGTCAAACCTGAGCTATCATTAAGACTAGGAGAGTTAGTCACCCTACTTTGTTTGTCTTGGTGTAGAGATTGCATGTATTATGGGGGTCTCTTGAAGGTATACCCACAATTATGAGTGGAAGCCTTTCGAGTTGATTTCGGGCTATATACCCTGCCTTTGCACATGGATCGAGCTGTCAATTGTTTCCCCAGGCATCATTGTTGTAGTTGGTAACCTTAGTAGCCTATCTCTTTAGGGTCTTTACACAAGGTGACTATGGAGGGGCAAGTCTTCACGGTACCTATAATTGACGTTGGCCAAACTCACTCGGGGTCCTTGGAGGGTGTTGTTCCTAAGTCTGTACTTAAGGCTTAAAAGTACAGTGTCAAGGCATTCGAAAGTGGGTAATAGGTGTAGAAGAGGGAAGCGTAAACCTTTCGGTAAAGGAAACTAGGGAAGATTCCTACATTGGCGTTGTCTAGCTTTCAACTGTTCCTGGATAGTTATGTCTCGTTCAATGGCTGCCCATGATTGTTCAAGTTCGGCCCGGTTAGTTGTTGTTTTAAGGATGGTGTCGAAGAGGTTTAAGGGAATGTGCATTTGATTCAATAGTCCGGATTCAACGTTAGGTTGAGTTGGTACAGGAACTGTTATGGGGGAACAGTAAAGGTAGAAAGGAATTTAAGAGAGATTAAGTGCTGTCTCAGTTTGGTCGTATAAAAGAGAATTTACGGTTGTAGAAATAAAACATGGATACAAATCTAAGGCTCGTTTCTGTAACTGTATTATATTTTAATAAAAGGTGTGAAGTGGGAGAAAAACATTTAGCTGTATATAACGCAAGGCTCCTATCAAAGGGAAATATCACATATAAACAGAAGAGGAAATTAGTAAGGAAATAACCAACGTAGCATAGAATATATGTAGAATTCTGAAAATGCAGATTGGTCTTACACCCGCTGATAGCTGGTGCAGAGGAAAGACAATAAACAATTACAAAAAACCAAAATTCATTCGCTATAGTAGTGGTCGTACTAAAGTATAACGAAGCACATCAGTTAAGAATATGAAATGAAATGGAAAAATGAGATACAAGGAAGCAAACTTGTAATATAGTAGTGACGGAATTGAGAATCTCTAGATCTGCTTGTATTAACTCTCAATGTAAAAACTCTATTACAAACGACTGAAAAAGGTCCAGCCCTGTTCATTTCTTTCTGGGATATATTTATACTATTTTTACAAAGAAGGTAGAATCTCAATAGTCACAAAACTTCGGTTATGGAAGAGAAGAGAGAAATCACTCCATTTCTCCTACTTTGTCTTCACTTGGTGCCAGGTGTTTGCCATTGTGTGAGCCTGGTACAGGCGATACATCTTTCCACAAGCTGAGATATTAGCCGCGATGGTTCGGCTTGACAACTGGCTTCGAAGAAGTAGCATTCACGGGCTAACTGTTGTATCCTATCCTCCATCTGTCCATCGATGATGTCGATGGCACATAGTTGCACGCTGGGTTTGATCATGCACTTATCAACTTGGACTATGTCCACCACAGTCATATGAGAGATATCGGCCAAATATCTCTCTTCCTTTTCCTTCAAATCAATTGAGATTTGTTCCACATTCATCTGCATCAACGTCTCAGCGTCGCCTCCGCTATCAATGCCCAGTAGCTTTCCATCTATAGAATTGAAAGCCTCCTCCAAGGAATTGGTTATCTTTTGGGCTTGTTTCTTGGCTTCGGCGATGTTATGATCCCATTCCTTTAACAAAATATTTCCTCGGGTTTGTTCTGAGATGGTGAGCCTGGGAGCACCTGCCGAAACTCTGTTATTCGTGGCTATCACCACCTCCTGGAAGATGACCTGAGCCGCTCCATCATCCCTTTCTCTGGCAGATAGGTTCTCGGAAACATGATTTACCAACAGACAGTTTTCCCGGATCGCTCCCACCTTGGCGAGCAAATTCTTCTGTGCCGAAAAGATCCTGCTCCGAATATCGATCACTTGGGATCTAAACATCCCGATGTCTATCATTCTATTCTCGGTGATCTCTACCTGAGCCTACAATTGTTCAATCAAATTCCTCTGTTGGCTCGCCTGCGTCCGACCATCCCAGACCACCAACTGTGTTTGCTCAAGCTTAGTTCTGAACACCTCTATTTCCTTTTAATCGGCCAATATGGCCTACTCTATTTCCACGCTCACCTGACCTTTAGAATTCTCCGTGGCTGAGGCCAATCTGGCTTCAAGAGTCCTGATTAGGCGATTTTTTGTTTTAAGTTGGTTCTTCAAAAGTCCAACCGAGAATTGATTCGCTGAGGCATACGCTCCTAACATCCCTGCGATTTCAGTGGCAAATTGCTCATTCTTTTTATATTTCCCATCAGTCATAACTTTATACTTTTTGGCAGTTGACTCTCCTTCCTGGTAGAAATCCCTTTTTACTACTTCTTTTCTCTTTTTATCAAAGAAAAACTCATTCAGAGGGAGTTCTTCTCCTCTTATGGGCCTCAGCTCCTCATTGAATATCCATCCTTCTTCTATATTTCCCTGTGTTGACTACAAGGGAGTGACAGATGTGATGGGTTCTTCGATCTATTTAGCCGATTTTCCTGGGGTATAGACCGGGTTCTACTTCTGTGGCAGTTCTGGGGTCTTTATCTCGATCTCCGGATTCTGTTTCTTTGGTGGGTCTGGAGTCTTTTCCTCTGCTTATGGATTCTTCCTTTGTTCCTCCTCGTTTTGTTGTTTTCCCTGGTCAGGAGTTGCATCTTTAGAGCCTTTAGCATCGTTCTGTTTCATCCCCGAAATACCTGGACCCTCACCTCACAATACAGCAGGGAGACAGCTACGTCGGTGTTCCTGGAATTTCAATACCTCGGCTCTATCCTCCGGTGCCAAGGATTGACTCTGGGCTAGAATTTCTTCATAAAACCTCGCTCCTCGGAAAATGTCATCCGAGGGTGAATTCTCATGCTCAAATCTTTTGAGCCCACAATTAGCCAAATGATTGCTCACAACCCTCTGTGGATCGTGCTTCTTGTATTCGACGGAGACCAAATTTAGGTCTTCGAGGGTTGTAGCCTCGACCTTGGCATGCCCAAAATCTAATAAAGAATAAGAATTAAAACGAATGGGAAATGACGGCCATACCTTCTTTGAGTACCCTTTGAGCTCTTTACTTACACCACCAATTACCGTCTGTCGGGCGACCTCGCGACAAGCCAACTTGTCAGGAATGAACAATGGCAGTGCATGCGGGGGAATAGAAGCCCCGAAAACTCTGAGGTATGAAAACTCTTCCTCCATGTACCAGTCCGCTATACTGCTCATATTTGTTGCTATGCTTTCCGAGATACAAGGTGGCGGGTGACCAAAAATGGAGACATGCAGGGGCACCATCACCCAGTTAAAAATTTCATACGTGAATTTTTCTGCTTTGTTTTCTCATAGTTTTTCATGATATACATGTATGGGTTTGTCTTCGGCCGGAGTCCAACCCCAGCTCATCAATGGAAATGGTGTCATAGAACAGATTGCATCCATAATATATGTGGACATGAATAACAATGATGCCTTCCCCCTCTCCTTCTGCTCCCGATACTCTGTGACCCGATTGGCCAAGCTATCTGAAAGCATCTTTGCCCAATTAAAAGAGCAACCTTCTGTGACCTGAAACATTAGAGGCACCCACACAAGGAAAAAATGCGATGTGTCCTCTCTCCCATATAATCGGCATGTCATAATGGCCACATATTTATACTGCAGTTCCAACGAAGCGATTGAATAAATGTCGTGTTCATTAGCTCTAAACTTCGCGGTGCGTGAAACCCAATCCTTTATCAAACCGGACATGGTTTTATCATACTGTGTGCACTCCTTCTCCTTGAATTCCTCCAGGAACTCAATTCCATATGTGTAGTCGAACGTCGTGGGTAGCTTATACATGGTTTGCAGATGCTCAGGCCTAAAAGTCCCTATGGTAACTCTCTTCTCATTCATGATAGTCCTGGTCGGTATGTCCACATGATCAAATGCCCATTGAACCATGTGATAATATGGAAGCAACCATGGCTTGGCTGCTACTCTGTGCATTCTGGATTGGACGACTATTTTTTACTTGGTGTTTATATCATCTTTTTCATTGTCGTCGGAGTCATCGGAATAATCTACCAATTCTGATTGCAGAATGTCTGAAACAAATGACCAGTTACAGACCAAGTCGACACTTCGGGGCGATGTATCGGAGACATTGTCTGAGACTTCTCCTGCAACCTCAACATTCGCCTTCACTACTTTCCGCGAAGCCATGGCTGAAGCTTGCGTCTTAGCTCTTCTGCGATAGAACTGTGTATACATACAGAAGTTAGTTTACTCAGAAGTGATGAGCTCTATGTGCTATGAAAATGAATTTGTTATAATGGAACGCAACTCTTTCATATATTTGAAAACTTGGTACCTTTCAAAACAAGCCTGTCAAATCATAATTAGAAATAAATTTATGCCATAAAAATATGATCTTACATTCATAGATTTACCCTATTTCCCCATTAATGTCATAAATTTCTGGCGGTTTCAAAGTCAGTTGGCGTATGGAGTGAAAAGGCTTCCTCGTGAATTTTGCAGGTATCGAAACGCGGGATATGTCTTGATTTAGCTTAATTAATCCAAATCTTGCCAACGTTAATCAGTATCTCGCTACTCGTTATATCGGGGATTTCCCTTTAACATTTTGAATCTCCAAATCCCGAGACTGCGAGGATAGATTTTGGTTTAATTAAAGGTAATCGAGATTTGGGGCTTGATTAATTTTATAATTATCACTTTCTTCATATCGCGACTCGAAGCTTCGATGATAAGTTTCTAGGAGATTTATATGTCGAGTTGTGAAACCGCGAGATTGCGATAACAAGACTTAATTAAGGGGAAGATAATCTTGGATTAAGTGATTAATTAATCATGTTATAATTATCATCGTGACCTCGTGAGTCGGGTTTTAGAAGCCATAACTTTCGAAAAAGATAGTGCCGAGTGGCGAAATGCCGAGAACAACTTTAACCATGGTTATATTTTTTGCCTTTAATCCTTGAGAAGGGTTATCCAGAAAGGATCTCGTGTTCTCGGCTCTCGGGGCTGTGAAAATAAAAATTTGGGTTTGGCGAACGCCGAGTTGCGAAACCCCGAGAATGTCTAATCGTGAGTTAAATTTTTTTACCTTGGTTACTGCCTTGAGTGACAATTTGAAACGAATTCATCGTTTCATGACTCGGGACGTGTGAATTTATGAGTTATAGTATCTGACCTGCGAGATCCCGAAGTAGAACAAAAAGAGGGAACATTCTTACAAAAGGCAGGACTTGTTTCGAGAGTAGAAAAACCGTCGCTGCTCACGGGACAAGCTTCAAAGGTCTCAATATCTTGGGAAAAAATAAATAAATCCATCTTTAGATTTCAAGCATCAAAAATGAAAATTATGATAGGCTAAAAAACAAGGGCGGCTCCAACATACGCTCCAACTAGGGATCCTGCCTTCTTGTGAGGCGGGAAGAACAGTAGACCATGTGCCAATATTGGGTAAATGGAGTCAAAAGCTCAATCAGGCAGAAAGGTTCCAAGAAAAGAGGATCAAAGGGGGAGAAAGACTCTGTTCTTTACCTTGAAAAGTTTTTTCAAAATCAGATACTCTTTCCAAACACAGCTGTAGTCCCCTTCACAATTTTCCCTTTCCCACTACTAACTTCAGGTATGTTTTAAGACAATCAAAACAGTCCTAGGAGACTCAACAGATCTTGTGGCTCTCGGCTTGCATTAAAAGAATGAGATTATATGTTTTTAATTGGGGAGTCTCGTCTGAATTTGGGATGTGGATCGGGTTTTATAAATCATTGGTTACCAGAGTAGAGTGATATTCATGTATAACAGCCTTACAGATATCTCAGACATTGCTTCACTTCCAACGAGCCTGTTCAGTACCCCGATGAAGTTATCTGGCCCCTTTCACTGAATTTCCTTTCACCACTTCGGAATATATTTATGCATTTAAATGTTGAGACGAGGTCAATCATTTCTGAATTTCCTTTCATCGTCTTCTTGGACTAGGTGGGGGCAATCATTTCTGAATTTCCTTTCACCACCTGTCTTATAATTTAATTTTTGAGCGTGAAGATGGGGGCAATCAGTTTGTATCAGGGCTGATATCTGCGTAATATTTTGCATTAGAGGTTTGTCAACTTACTTTGATTACTCGGTACCAACCTTCCCTTGACCTTCAAAACATATTCGTTCTTAGGGAAAAGAGGAAAATAACTTTTTAAGGGGAATCCCATTTGAACAAGCTTTAATCCTATGATGTTGTTGAAAAGCCTAGGAAAGTTAGGATCTCTTTAAGCGTTCCTTCGCTTAGCAGGGGATCAAGTAGTCGTGAAGACCCACTCTCTTTCCACAATCTGTTTTGAAACTCACGAGGCTAAAATGAAAAACTTTTATCCCTTCGTAATGAAACGAAAAGATGGTGGCTTGTCAAAATTTAGACCCGAAGACAGGCATGGTGCCAGGTAGCGATTTATTGACTGAAAATACGGAGGTCAAAACAACTCGAGACTGACTCTTGTAGATATCTTTGGGGATAGTTTATTTTGACTGACCATTTTTTGATTGAGTGTAGCATTCAAATTATTTTAAATCAAAGACTATAAAGCTAAGCAATGATCCTGTTATCTAACATTTTAGCCAATATTGTAGTTTGAATGACGTTACATCGGTTTCCTTTAACAGTCTTTCATAACGTATGTTTTTGAGAAAGTTCCTTTTTACCTTTTCATTTCACTTTCTTTGCGCAATATGAAACTATTTTAGGTATCACCTGTTTTATCCCGATCCATTTCTGACACCGACTTGTAAATTACTTTTCCTGCTAGTTTTCGTATGCAGCTGGACTCTTGTAAAAGAAAATACGAATCTTATTGGAAATTTGTCGAGAGTTTATGAACAAAAACCAAAAAACAAAAGCAAATGTTTAAATGAAAATATATGTATGTACGAAACATATATAATGAAATTTATTTATTTACGATTTTTTATTTTTTTTTGTTTTTTTGGTGACTGTTACATCATGTAATGCTTTAGATACCACCCATTGACAGGGGCGCTGAGGACTTCTCCGTGTATATTTTCCAGAAGGAAGGAATTTTTCCCTTCCAGAGCTGAGACTCTGAATGGTCCATACCAGAGGTGGTCAAATTTACCATGCTTTGTGGCTTCCTCTTTTCTTGCATCCCATCTTAGTACTAAGTCACCTGGAAGGAATTCCCTATCCTTTCCCTTAAGGTCAAACAATGCTTTAATATCATCTTGGTACTTCTGCATCATTTCATCAGCTTCAACTCTATGTTGTTGAACCTCAATCAGCTAGTTAATTCTCATGGTTACATGATTGGGTTCTTCGTTTTGATCCTGCCATAACTTCATCACGGGTAGCTCTAGGTTTATAGGTAGAACAACATCTGTCCCATAGACCATTTGAAATGGCGAAATGTCGATAGACCTTTTAGTGCTGATGCGGTTTTCCCATAATGCGTATTTCAAGTGCACATGCCAAGACCTTTTATTTTCATCCAGTAATTTCTTGATTATGTTTACCAGGCTCTTGTTAGATGATTCGGCCAATCCGTTCCCCTGGGGGTAATATGTTGTGGAATGGCAAAGAATGATGTTATACCTCTGACAAAAACTGATCATAGCCATAGATTTAAAGGCCTGGGCATTATCGGTAACTATCTTTTGGGGACAACCGAATATTGACAAGATATTGTCTTCCAAGAAATCGATCGCCACCGAGTCTATTGCC